>SKCR01025033.1:0-18654 GCA_019454045.1 Zanthoxylum bungeanum | reverse complement strand
ATCTAAACACACTTTAATGATATTTATATAAAGTCAACAAAGGCAACATAATCATTTACTTTAAATATCCTAATGTAAGATATTTATATTTTAATTAATTTAATCATTTAACAATTAAATAATCAATTAATTAATCAAATACAAATATATTAAATATATGTATAATTTTACATTAAATATTAAAAACATATATTCATTAGGATATAAGTCAAATAACTCATTTTGACTATTAATTAATGTGTATTTAAATTAATCAAGTATTAAATGTAAATAGACAATAATTAGGCAAATGACTATCTAGTCCTTTTAGCACGTATCTTGCGTTTAACCTTTAAACGACTTTATAAATATTCATATTATTTATTAACGTTGCTCTAGTGCTCTACGAGTATGTTTCATTATTGAGACTCTCTAGATTCAGGTATATCCGTCACGAAATCTAATTTCGTGTCCATAATCTATCCACCTGTAGATTATGACGATCACGGATAATCTCGCTGAACCATACAGGTCGAGGTCATGGCAAATGTATAATTCCTCTGTCACATGTATCCGGATAAATCCCAGAGATATAGATGTAAACGTCAAATCTCTATCGAGATTATCCAGTCGACTATTCTATTAGCAATCTCAAAAAGAATGTTTAGAACTAGCTTCTAAACTTTACCACGGGCCCATGGTTTTATCTGATTGCTAATCATATGGACTACCTATGCTCTGATACATAGAACTGACAGATCCTATCTTGATACACATAGGACACCCTGAGGATCTATCTACACCCAACGAACAGGCGGAGGTCTGATCTTAATAGATCGGTGACGTGACTTCCGTTTAAGTGTAGAAGATGTCTCATGTGCCCACAATGGCATCTCAAGTCTAAGAATCACAAGTGCTACTCAACCCAAGAAGATTCTTATTGACGCTGGTGTACCATCCATTAAGAATCTTCGGTGAGTCGTTCAGTGTTTATCCGCTATAAACACTTACACGTCTATACTAGTCTCCAAGACTTATGGTTCATTGAGAAACCATTGGAATCATATATTCCAGTATACGACATGTACCGTCTCAACGGGTTTACTATACTGACCAAGTAGTGTAAACCTTGACCAGAAACTGTCTGAGAATGACAACGTCATGATACAACTCAATGTCCGTTGCGACGCTTTTGCAACTGTATCATGACTAATCATTCTAGGGTCATTACGTCTTTACCATATAGAAAGATAGATTATATTATAGAAACTGCATATATTATTCATAATAATAATGTTTTACAGAAGTATTTAACAGAAATACAACCGGGAATTGGCGCTCTGAGCACCAACCCCAACAGGTTTATCCCAATGAACCATGAGTCTATGGAGACTCGTATAGACGTGTAGGTGTTTATAGTGGATAAACACTAAATGGCTCACCGAATATTCTTAATGGATGGTACACCAACGTCAATAAGAATCTTCTCGGGTTGAGTAGCATAGTGGTCTTTCGACTTGAGACACCACTGTGGATGTATGAGACATCCTCCACACTTAGATGGCAGTCACGTCACCGATCTATTTAGATCAGACCTCCGCCTGTTCGTTGGGTGTGGATCGATCCTCAGGATATCCTATGTGTGTCAAGATAGGATCCGTCAGTTCTGTGTACAGAGCATAGGTAGTCCATATATATTTAGCAGTCTGTTAAATCTGTAGCCACAGTATACATCGGAAGTAAGTTCCGAGTGTTAATTAAAGATTGCTAATAGATACGTCGACGAGATAATACCTATAGAGATTTGACGTTTACATCTATATCTCTGGGATTATCTGGATACCTGTGACGGAGGGATTATACGTATGCAATGACCTCGACCTGTATGATTCAGCTAGTTTATCTGTGATCGTCATAATCTACGGGTGGATAGATTATGGACACGAAATTAGATTTCATGACGGATATACCTGAATCTAGAGAGTCTCAATAATGAAACATACTCGTATAGCACTAGAGCAACATTTATGAATAATAATGATTATTTATAAATCGTTTAATCGTTAAACGAAAAATACATCCGAACGGGCCGAACCGTCATTTCCTAATTAATGTGTATTTGTATTTAATATATGATATTATTAAATACACATTAATAAATAGTCAAATAAAGGTATTTGACATATATCATTAATATATGTATTTGAGATATTTAAAGTAAATATAATACATATATTTGATATATTTGTATTTAATTAATTATTTAATTATTTAATTGTTAAATGATTAATATAATTAAAATATAATATATCACCAAATGATAAAGTTAGGAAGTGATTATAAGTTGCAATTGTTGACTTATACATTAAAGGAAATGGTTGTCAAATTGATTTTGACTTCTTAAGATATTTGTTCAAATTGTTTGAAAAATGAAAATATCTTTTTCCTTTATTTCTTGATAAATTCGGCCAACACTTATAAAATATAAGAGTTATATTTTTCTAAGTTGCATTTGTTGACTAAATTAAATATCTTTAAAGTTGTTTTAGATATTTAACCAAGTTGAACAAATGAAAGACAAATGAAGATGAAATTAATATTCTTGTAATTTGCCTTACCAATTTCGGCCAAGGGCTTTTTCCAAGCTTGTATATATTGTTTTTCATTTCATCTGCTTTTAAACTAATTCATTTTAACCAAAAACTCCATTAAAGGAAGGCAAAGAATGCTAGAGAGAAAAGAAAGAAAAATCAAGAAAAGCTTGGAAAATAGTAAGTATTTCCAACCTTCCATTAGAGAGTAATTTGTTCCTCTTGTTGTGGGCAACATCTTGTGATGTTCTTGAGTTTTTCTATTATTTATTCTTTGTGTTTTTGATGGATAAATGTTTGGTGAAAGTGTAGAGCATGTATAATGGAGAAAGCTTGTGACTAGTGTAGTTATAAGTGTTATTTTAAGGTTTTGGAAACCATGTTGCTAATCTAGAGTTGTTGACCCACTCTTAGATGACCTAGATTTGATCTTGAGTTGTTTCATTGTGTTGAGACTTTTATTGGATGGAAGAAAGATGATTGAAGTATTGGATTTAACCATTTGGTCTAATTTGTCCAATTTGATGAAATTGAAAAATTAGGGTTCATGATCATTTCCAAATTTGGGGCTTTTCATATATGTTGTGCATTTGGATGTGTATATGATGCATATAAAGTTTCATGTTCATTGGATTACATCTTGATGTGTTTTGATGCATGAAATGACAAAGTGCACAAAATGGCACCTTGGAGGTGCATTCGGCCAAGGATCAGAAATTTGGGATTTTTGGTGCTTTTGGTGTTTTGATGTTTTGAACATGCTAAGTTCATCTTAGAAATGATTTAGAATCATTCAAAATTGATTAGATCAATTTCGGACTAAAATGGACAAAATACCAATGTAAGGGCAATTCGGTAAATTCACTTAAATATGATTTATTTGAATTTTATTTCATAATTTGATTATTGGATAATTAAATAAATATGTTTATTGAGAAAAAGTTTTGAAATCGGAAAATTTTGATTTTCCGCGATTCCGCTGCGTTACCGGATTCTGCCCCCTAAAACCCCTACACAATATGGATCAAACCCAAATGCCAAGGCCAAATTTAGGAATCACCCTATTTGCCAAAAATCAATTTAGGCCCATTAGGCCCAATTAAATTATTAAAAGGCCCAATTATTATATTTGGACTTTATGGAATGATTTTAGGCCCAATTTGGATCCAATCCAATTGTCCTAAACCAAGCTTGGCCCAACCAAGCCCATTAAGCCAAAATACAACAATATTAGCCTAATTCAAAATTAAAGACTACTTTTAATTAATACAAAATTCCAAATTTCACATTAATTTTAATTAAAGTGTAATAGCCATAATTAATTAGTTAAATCAATATTTCCAAAACACCAATTAAACTAATTAATCATGCTTTAATTAACCAACTCATGTCCAACACAAATTGAAGCAAAATCAATCAATTATACATGCTAAGGCCCACGGTTTTTGACAAGAAATTATTATACAATTTGATTTCAATCCAATTAAATCAACATATATCATACATTTCATGCCAACAACACATCCAATTGTCTAGTTTCCAAAAATCACCATGAGCATGCTAGGGTTCATATTCGGCCAAGACTTGGAATTTAGGGAAAATTAATCAAATCAATTTTTCTCAAATTTTAAGATGCACAATTCTAATTCATCATCATCAAAGCTCAACCAAACAACCAATTTGAAGAAATCATGCTCAAAACATAAAAACCCCAAATTAAAGTATATAAACCTTAAACTAAATCATGCATAGAAAAGGCTCTGATACCATTGTTAGTGTTCCTAGAACATGCCAAGGATCTCTAATCATGATTCGGTGTGTGAATATTCAAAGAAGTTGCGGAAGACTTACATTGAACGGATTTGATGGATGTATGAAGTTCAAAATTTTTGTATGTTTGAGAAGAGCTCCAAGCCTTTCTTTGTGTTCCAAACTCAATGGATTAGTTTCCCTAACACCTTGAATGACTCATTGAAAGTGCTAGCTTGAAGAAAATTTGCAACAAAAATTCTATATGGAGAAAGGAAGCTCACAGCTTTTGTGTGTGGGAGAGAGAGCAATTTTTGATTTTGTGTGTTTGATTTCTAAAAATCAATTACCATTTACCAAATCCAATTTAGGTATATGTCATTCCAAATGATTAAAAATACAAAGTGTGTTGAGTTTGGTTAGTGTGATTTACAAGCAATCTAAGCTTTTCACTCAACCTTTAACCACTTCCATCACTAGTCAAACTAGTTGATGTAAGTCAAGTGGGTCCCACTACTTGTAAATTCCGAATTTAAGTCGAAAAATCCAACACGCAACTTCGCTCGGGCCCGGGTTCGTTTAATTCCGAATTAACGAATTTACTGTTGCGACATAATTAAATATAATTTAATTAAATAATTATGTCTTGCAAAATTATCATTAAAGTCACTTACGAATTAATTCTAAATTAATTCGTTTGCCCGAATTAAAATTCAATTTTAATTCCGCATTGAAATCTAATTTCAATTAATATATCGAATATATTATTTAATCGATTAATTCCAAATTAATCTTTCTCTCTCTACTATACGAATTTTATCCCAGATAAATTCTTGCCACAATTAATCCTAGATTGATTTTCTCTCTCTTCTAATTAATCCCAGATTAATTATGTGCAAGTCATAAGTCATCGGTGAATCTTCAGGAAGCGACTCATGAGATCCCCGGATATGTTGGCAGTAAATCCGGTCGTCGGACTATCCGAATACGTACGTACCCCGTACCAAGTTCTTACCGATTTACAAGACATGGTTGGCTTCTAGCAAAGCACCGTGCCTACCCAATTCTCCAGAAATATTCTTTTAAGGAATACATAATCTTTATCAAGCGTAGTATACTAAGTATTGAGTATTACGATCCAGTATCGGATGTCACATGCTAGGCCTGGGGCTGGAATTGTGTCTGCCCCGTACGAAGCATATATCGGATCATTAGCAACTAGTCTCTTTAATCAGATAATCATGACCTTGTCATATTATCCCGATAGTTGTAACATATTAGAGTACCAGTTCTGTATCCTTGCGTGATCATCATCTCCATATGACTGAAGTGATACTTCCATCTTGACATCACACCCAATACACTATGATTCTCAATAAACCCAGAAGAGGCGTACACAGAACCTGTTAAAGCCCCAAACGACCAAAACCAAAGCGTACTGATTGTCGTAAGTATTAGCGATGCAAGTCTCAGGTTAAGACCAAATACACCTACCCTGATTTGGATTCCCATAGACACATAGTCATACTACCAATGAGATTCTGAGGGGTCTATCCAGAGAGAAGCTGTTTCCGTACCATCGGCAAACAGATCCTCATTGCATGAGTATCCAATACCCAAATATATGAGAACTATGTTGTTACGCTTCCATAACGCGCACAAGTGCAATACTAGTCTATTTCACATTATCGATGTCCAATCTCGATAATACTACGACTGGGGATATTTAATGATTAAACCTTACGTGGATTGATACTGTCTCATATCTTATTAATCTGGAACTAATCATAAGGACTTTTATCATTTATATATTCAAGTAATCTAATTATAAAATGATAAAATAGCAATTTCCTTTGTCACATAGTTAATTTGTACAAAAACCACAATGTCTTTTACAAATAGTAATGTTATGGGTCATAATTGTCCAACAAAGCATATATCGGATCACTAGCAACTAGTCTATGTAATCGGATAATCATGACCTAGTCATATTATCCTGATAGCTGCAATATTTAAGAGTACTAGTTATGTATCTATGCGTGATCATCATCTCCATATGACTGAAGTGATACTTCCATCTTGACATCACACCCAATACACTACGATTCTCAGTATACCCAGAAGAGGCGTACACAGAACCTGTTAAACCTCCGGATGACCAAAACCAAAGTATACTGATTGTCGTAAGTATTATTGATGCATGTCTCAGGTTAAGACCACGTACACCTACCCTGATTCGGATTCCCATAGACACATAGTCATACTACCAATGAGACTTCGAGGGGTATATCCAGAGAGAAGTTGTTCCCGGTCCAACGGCTAACAGAACCTCCTATCACACTTGCATAAGTATCCAATACTTAAATATTTGAGAACTATGTCGTTAAGCTTCCATAACGTACACAAGTGTAATACTAGCCTATTCCGCATTATCGATGTCCAGTCTCGATAATACTACGACTAAGGATATTTAATGATTAAACCTTTCGTGGATTAATAATATCTCATATCTTATTAATCTGGTACTAATCATATGGACTTTTATAATTTATATATCCAAGTAATCCAATTACAAAAAGATAAAAGAGCAATTTCCTTTGTCACATAGTTAATTTGTACAAAAACACCATGTCTTTTACAAATAGTGATTCTATGAGTCTTAATTGTTCAACAAAAACGGACCAAGAAACAAGCATCCAATACACGTTACTTTACAGCCTTATTTTAAGCGGCGATATTCCTCAAGGAAGCATTGCTCCATATTAAATGCAAAATTTTAATCTAAATCATTTTCTAAACAACTTAATTCTACCTTAGAAAACATAACTCAATTTAACCATTAAATTTCCGTTACGTTTCCGTTAGCGTAGAACCGAAAAGTCAAGAAACATATATATTACATGCATGTGTAAATATCAAAATTGGATTACATATCATATATCGAGCATGACAAATGTAATGGATGAAGCATCAGACCTGCTCTGATAGCATTTTGTTGGGGTTTTGGGAAAAAGGGCACGGCAGAAGCGTGGTTTGGGCGAAATCGTAATTTTAAAATTTTTTAAATTACCGAATAAATTATTCAATATCGAATATGAATAATTCATTCATATTTCACCTGAACATATTTATTAGATATCAAATAACGACATAAATAACTAAGAAACGTCGCGAAACTTTTACGAAAATATTTTTCCGCAAAATGGCATAAAACACGTTTTTGACCGAACCGACCACCCAATACACATGAGGGCTGCCCAGGTCAGCCCTAATAGTATTAGGGCAGTTCATGGGCTGCCCGAACAGTGACAAATTCACTCTTTGGATAGCTGTCACCCAGTTGGCTCAAAAGTCACCTGGTAACGCCGTTTTTCACCGTTTTCACTTATTTCAACTCCGAAATAATTTCCGGAAGTTGTTCCAACACCCAAAACACATCCAATACATTCAAAAAACATAATTTTCATCAAAATATGAATAGTATTTCTAGATCTGATCCAGAATTGAAATATATCAATTTTTTATGCTTTAAATCCAATTTTTCAAGATTAATCCAATTAATCAAAATACCAATCAAAGTCGCCACACATGAACCACCGAAGAAAAATTCCAGGCATTAAAAGAGTGTCATAACACTCTAGAATGGCAACATATCATCTAATGATCAAATTGGATAAATATTACAATAATATTACTCAAAACAACTTCACACATGCATTAGGCTTCCAATTCCATCCACCAAAACCAAAAGCCCCAATTTTCAACAAGTAAAGAAACCCTAGAACTATTCTAAGAACACAAGAATACGAAACCAACTTTCTAAACTCAAGAATGATAAAGATTACCTTTAATCTCCAATTATCCTTAAGCTTTTCTTGTTTTTCCTTCACTTTCTTCATAGTTTCTTCAAACCAAAATTTGTGAGCTTTTCTAATGGTGGAATTCGGCCATGGTGTTCATACAAAGGAAATGAAAAAAAAATTACTTAAAAAATGAAGTTGCCGACTTTGGAGGGCATTATTGTCATTTCCCACATTTAACCAATTAAATTAAATCAAACTTTATGTAAACAAATCAAATTTGCACACCTGAAGTTTAATTAAATCATGCCATGTGTCACCAATAATAATTAAACATTTTTCATAACAATTATGAAAAAAGTTTATCAATTAATTATTCAAATATTAACATTTAATTATTTGAATAATTAATTAATATAATTATTATTATATATGTATTTTATTTACATTAAATAACAAATACATATATTAATGGCATGAGTCAAAATCTCATTTGACAATAATTAATGTGTATCTAATCAAATTATGTATCAAATACAAATACACAATAATTACGATTGACAAAAAATGTCCTTATGCATGTGTTTTCGTTTAACCGTTTAAAATATTCGAATTAACTCATTTAATCTGATGAAGTATTATGAATAATCTATATTATTCATAAGGTGTTGCCCAAGTGCTCAACGAGTACACTTCATATTGTGGGACTCTATAAGTTTAGGTTTATCCGTCACGAAATCCAATTTCGTGTCCATAATTCACCCACTCATGAACTATGACGACCACGGATAATCTCGCTAAACTATGCAAGTCGAGGTCATTGCATACGTATTATACCTGAGATATAGATAAAACATCATATCATTTCGGTATAATATAGTCGACTTTTCAAATTTATGATCTCAAAATAACACTCGGAACTGATTTCTGAAGTTATACCACGGCCATTGATTTACTAGATTACAAAAACGTGTAGGATGTCTATGCCCTGTACACAGGACTGACGGATTCTATCTTGATACGCACAGGATATCATGAGCATCAGTCCACACCCAACGAACAGGCGGAGGTCTGATCTAAATAGATCAGTGACGTGACTGCCATCAAAGTGTGGAGGATAACTCATATATCCACAATGATATCTCAAGTCGAATGACCACTATGCTCGCTCAACTCGAGAAGATTTCTATTGACATTATTGTACCATCTATTAGGAAATCTTCAGTGAGTCGTTCAGTGTTTATCAAATAAACACCTACATATCTATACGATCTCCCGATACTCATGGTTCATTAGGATAAACCATCGGACCAAGTCACGATATACGACATGTACTGGTCTCAACAGATTTTACTGAACGACCCTTGTTAGTAAATCTTGACCAGAAACTTTATTTAAGGATATACTACTTTTAGTGACGCTTCCCAATGTCAATTACAAACTACGTTGTAACTGCGCACTACGTTGTAAATCCTAGGGTCTTTGTCTAATATACATGTATCACTAAATCAGATTTAGTTTCAATCTAATCATAATTAGATATCTAATCGCAATTAGATCGAATATATGTATAAAAGACAAGAGGTGCTACCATTAACTAAGTAATATTATGGAAAAATGTATTGTTCGTATTTATGAATCAGACATAAAATGATCCGGATTGGCACTTTGAGCACCAATCCTAACAAAATCTCCTAAGTTATGTTCTAGATTTCTAAATACACCCCAATAAAGTATTAGCAACACAGTCGCGTAATGGATTTTGATAATTCAACGAGAGTGAAGACTTCGACGTGCTTTAAAGGACATTACAAAAAGATGATAATAAAGTCAAAATATTGATGAAGAGCTAAAATAATTTATAAGATGATCAAGAGAATAAAGATGATAAAGAGCCAAAAATAAGATGGAAAAGCCAAAGCAAGAGCCAAGCAAGATGAAGATGAAGATAAAGATAATGATTAAGAGCTAAATCTAATTGTAAGTGAGTTTATTCAAATGATCTAAAGCTCTTAGGAATCATACATTTTGCATCACTTGCATTTAAAATGGCTTAGAATGCTTAAAGAATCATTTGCACTTTATCTGCACCAAAATTAACTTCTATGCACAAGTGCATGGGTAAATGGTCTTACCAGAACTAACAAACAGTTGAATTAAACATCAAATGATATACCGGTTTAAAATGGCATTTTCTGCATACATGTCACATTATAAAAATTCCATAAATTTTAAATTAATGTTTTTGAAGCTGAAATTTTTATAGTAGATAGATCTATGTGTATAGTTTATTTAGAAATTTACGGATCTTGATTGGAATTTTCTAGAGAAAGGTATGACTAAAATACCGAGTGTTATCATGATTGACTAGTCATCAGAAACTTACTGAGACAGGCATACCGGTCACCATACCGGTCAATATACCGGTTACCATACCGGTCAACCTCTTCATTATGCACACTCTCTGAAAACGGCATGGACCATATCAGTCCTCATACCGGTTACCATACCATGCCGATTTTAGCTCTTATTACCAATTAAGCACTCGGTCCTCATACCGGTCACCATACCGGTTACCATACCGGTCTAACTGTCGGATTCTTCCAACGGTTATATTAACATTGGAGACCGGCATACCGGTCTCAGCAGTGTCAGTTGGGGATGCTTTTCATTTTCTATATAAATGAACCCCATTTATTTTTGCCAAAGTTAGAGAGATTACATACAACCTTCATACACATTCTCTAAGGCAAAAACAAGAGAGTTATCACACCTTCATAATCAAACACTCTCAAGCTCACACACTACACATTCATATCATTTGGTAGTGAGCTTAGATCACTTGGGTTTGCAACTCACACAATCTTCTTTATATTTGTGAGTGTCCAAGCGTGTTTTACCATTTCATATCTAAAACACTTGCGATTTATGAAATCCCATTGTTTGGGTAGTTGTAAAGGTTTGTGAGTGAGCCTACGTAGAAAACTCAAATTGTAAAGGTTTGGAGTGAACCTAGTCGCTAAAACTCTTAGTTGCGGGTGAGCCACGAAAACTCACTTTTAGTGGAAATCTTCAAGCACGGCTTGAGGGAGTGGACATAGGCACGTTTGGCCGAACCACTATAAATCTCAGTGTTATTTTCTCTATCCTTATACTTTTACTTATTGCAAGTTTATTTATATTTATGTATGTTGAATAGAAAACTTGCATATAGGTTATCTACTGAAATAGAGAAAATTAACCTAAGTGCTTAATTGGTAATAAGAGCTAAAATCGGCAAAGATTTTTAATTCTGCATTTATAGGCGATAACCCAATTCACCCCCCTCTTGGGAATATAGTATTATTGTCGCTAGTGCTTTTAGGTAATTTCAGTTAGTATCAGAGCGAGGTTTTCTCATCAAAGACTTAATCGTCCGAGAATAGATCATGGCTTCTACAAGCAACTCATCAAATCTTGCCGAATGATTTTCAACAACTAGACCTCCGTTTTACACCGGAACGGATTACAATTATTAGAAATTGAGGATGTTGAATTATCTTCTTGTCGTTGATCCGTAATCTTATTTGATAATTACACGAGGTGCAAAAGGGCCAACGAAGAAGGATAGCAACGGGGTTGATATTCCAAAGCCAAGTCTAGAATGGAATGATGAGGATTTAAAACAACCCTCACAAAATGCTAAGGCACTCAACCAACTTCTATGTGCCATTGATCGGGATCAAGTAAGTAAGCTTCCGGAATGTGGAAATGCATATGATTTATGGAAGTCTTTGGAATTGGTCAACGATGGCACAAGCCAAGTGAAAGAATCCAAGATCAACCGGTTTATGTGCGAATTGGATAATTTCAAGATGGAATCCGGGGAAGAAATTGATCGTATGATTTCGAGTTAGACAATCATAATAATCCACTTGGGTGCTTTGGGAAAAGTCATTGGGCCATCCGATCAAGTGAAGAAAATTCTAAGATCACTCCCAAAGGAATTTAGAAGCTACTCATCCTCCATTAGAGTAGCAAACGACATGAACACTTTGAAGATGGATGATTTGGTCGGAAAATTGCTTGAGTATGAATTGGAGATCAAGATGGATCAAAAGGAGGAAGATGAGAAGAGAACAAGGAAGAATCTTGCCTTGAAAGTAAGAAAAAGAGACGAGTCAAGCTCAAGTAAAGAGGATAGTGATGATGAGTTGGCAATAATAACCAACAAGGTCAAAAAGCTCCTCAGATCCACAAAGCTTAAAGGAAAATCAAAGACGGATGAAAAAAAAGAAGAAAAATGGTCGCGGAAGAACAAGAAAATTATTTGCTATGAATGCAAAAAACCGGGTCATATAGCTACCGATTGCCCATTGAGAAAAATGAAAGGTAAATCCAAGAAAAAAGCAATGAAAGCTACCTCAACTTGGAGAAATAGCGACTCCAGCTCATCCGAGGAGGAAGAGGTCCAAGTCAAAGACAAATCAATAGCATTCATTGCCATCGAGGATGAGTATTTCTTCTTTGAAAGCGAAGAAGAAGAGGAACTCAACTCTCAAGATTATAATGATTTACTTGATGCTTTTAATGGCTTAAAATAGTTGTGTGACATGCTTAAGAAGAAACTTAAAATTGTTAAAAATGATCATTCATTACTTAAAAATGATCATGCATCTTGTATGGATAAAGTTCATGTTTTAGATAATGAGATTATATGCTTAAAGGCCAAACATGAAAAAGAAATTGCATGCTTAAATGATGAAAATGCATGTTTGAGAAATAAAAAGCTAGAACTTGAAAATGCCATATCTAGCATGCCATCTAGCTCAAAAATATGCGATTGCGAATCTATGTTAAATGAAAATGTTTTATTAAACACTAAGGTTATAGATTTGCAAACCATACTTAGTAAATTCACATTGGGACAGAAAATTTTTTGATATGCTAATTGGATCCCAAAAATGTGCATTTAAAATAGAATGATTATGATATAGGCCTTATATTAAAAGAAAATTTTTAAAGAATTATTTTGTTAAGGCATCCGAATCCTATGCTAATGTTGTTTTAAATGAAAATATCATATGTCATGCATGCAACAAGAAATGTCACAAAATATTTGAGTGCATGAACAAGAATGTAAATACATGGATTCCTCAAGGAATCAAATTAAACCCCTTGGACCCAAGAAAGTTTGGGTACCAAAATGCACTTGATAATTTTGTAGGGGGGCTTTGGGAAAGATCTTAAGAGAATTACAAATTGATCCAAAATGCTCAAAGAAATTAAGAATCGCAGCGGTAATAGGTAAACTTCGTACTCACGGAAACATTGGTACCGTTTCCTCTAAATTGTGTATGTATGGATATTTCAAATTGGTATAAATATTTTGAAGCATACAAAGTGATTAGGCAATGTATTCAACCTTCTATTGGTATCAATTGTTCATTTGATATCATTAAATGCCTTAATCATACATTTAAACCCCTTTTTCATATCAATTGGTATCACATTGAATTTATTGAGTTAAATTACATGTATGTGATTACTTGATTGATTTGTATTGAAAATGCTTTTGTCATTTAAAATATATGAATGAAACTGAAATGCATGTATATCGACATAAGTTCCCATTGGTATAATGAAAAACATGAATAATTGATTTTTTATTAATTGGTATCATAATTATGGGATGAAATCATTAAAAATGGATTGATCATTATTCAATTTGAGAAATACATTATGCATGATTTCTACATCCTATGGCAAAAAGGGGGAAATGCCAAATGTGCATATTTTTAAATTTTGGTATCATCATTTAATTCACATAAGTAATTGGTATCTCATTTAGATTTAAATTTTGATTCTCCACTTTTTGATAATGTCAAAGGGGGAGAAATCATTAGAATGAGATTAAAACTTGTTTTACCATCACTATTGGATTAAGGGGGAGTAATTGTACTAATGTGTTTGTCTAAGTCATATAGAGCTATTTTGAAGACAATCACAAATTGAGGGGGAGCTATTATTGAGGGGGAGCAAAATCGTCAACATTTGGACTCTCAGAAGCTCACAAATTTTAAGGGGTTGCCATCATAAAAAAATGGGAGATTGTTAGCGACACAGTCACATAATGGATTTTGATGATGCAACGAGAGTGAAGACTTCAACATGCTTTAACGAACATTACAAAAAGATGAAAATAAAGTCAAACTATTGATGAAGAGCTAAAATAAGTTATAAGATGATCAAGAGAATAAAGATGATAAAGAGCCAAAAATAAGATGGAAAAGCCAAAGCAAAAGCCAAGCAAGATGAAGATGAAGATGAAGATAATGATTAAGAGCTAAATCTAATTGTAAGTGAGTTTATTCAAATGATCTAAAGCTCTTAGGAATCATACATTTTGCATCACTTGCATTTAAAATGGCTTAGAATGCTTAAAGAATCATTTGCACTTTATTTGCACCAAAATGAACTTCTATGCACAAGTGCATGGGTAAATGGTCTTCCAAAAACTAGAAAACGATTAAATTAAATATCAAATGATATACCGGTAGATATATATATGTCTCTAGTTTGTTACGGTTTAAACGGAATATAATTCCGATATATAGAACTTTTGTAGAGCCATTTTACTACAACATGTTCAGATGTGCGTTTTCTGCATACATGTCACATTAGAAAATTTCCATAAAATTCATCTTAATGTGTTTGAAGCTAAAATTTTTACAGTAGATAGATCTATTTGTATAGTTTACGTAGAAATTTAGGATCGTGATTTGGAATTTTTCTAGAGAAAGGTATGGCCAAAATACCGAGTGATGTCATGATTGACCGGTCATCGGAAACTTACTGAGACAGGCATACCGGTCACCATACCGGTCCCATACCGTTCAACATACCGGTTATCATACCGGTCAAGCTCTTCATTGTGCACACTCTCTGGAACTGGCATGGACCATACCGGTCTAACGTTCGGATTCTCCCACGACTATATTAACGTTGGAGACCAGCATACCGGTCTCAGCAGTGTCAGTTCAACATACCGGTTATCATACCGGTCAAGCTCTTCATTGTGCACACTCTCTGGAACTGGCATGGACCATACGGTCTAACGTTCAGATTCTCCCAACGACTATATTAACGTTGGAGACCAGCATACCGGTCTCAGCAGTGTCAGTTGGGGATGCTTTTCATTTTCTATATAAATGAACCCCATTTCTTTTTGCCAAAGTTAGAGAGATTACATACAACCTTCATACACATTCTCTAAGGCAAAAACAAGAGAGTTATCACACCTTCATAATCAAACACTCTCAAGCTCACACACTACACCTTCATATCATTTGGTAGTGAGCTTAGATCACTTGGATTTGCAACTCACACAATCTTCTTTATATTTGTGAGTGCCCAATCGTGTTTTACCATTTCATATCTAAAACACTTGCGATTTGTGAAATCCCATTGTTTGGGTAGTTGTAAATGTTTGTGAGTGAGCCTATGTAGAAAACTCAAATTGTAAAGGTTTGGAGTGAACCTAGTCGCTAAAACTATTGGTTGCGGGTGAGCCACGAAAACTCGTTTTTAGTGGAAATCTTCAAGCGCGGCTTGAGGGAGTGAACGTAGGCACGTTTGGCCGAACCACTATAAATCTCGGTGTTGTTTTCTCTATCCTTATACTTTTACTTATTGCAAGTTTATTGCCGAATCACTATAAATCTCGGTGTTGTTTTCTCTATCCTTATACTTTTACTTATTGCAGGTTTATTTATATTTATGTGTGTTGAATAGAAAACTTGCATATAGGTTATCTATTGAAATAGAGAAATTTAACCTAAGTGCTTAATTGGTAATAAGAGCTAAAATCACCAAAGATTTTTAATTCTGCATTTATAGGCGATAACCCAATTCACCCCCCTCTTGAGAATATAGTATTGTTGTCGCTAGTCATAAACTACATGCACAGAGCAATCAAATGGCCATCCCATATATATAGCCCTTGTCATGCACCTAATTATGGTCGATTTTATCATAAATCATCCTTTTTAATTTCTAGGTTTTCAAAATCGACAAAAACATGGCATACATGTAACTTATAGCAACTTGTACACTTTTTCTGCATAATAATTAGAAAACCGTAACTTCAAAAGTGATGAAACTTACCTTGCATTTTGTTGAACTTACAATGTCTTGATTTTCATCTGCTTCATAACGAGTAAGCACGGATTGTCACATATTTTCATAAACACGATAGCGCTCGTCTCCAATTTGTTGCCCTTTTGGTTTAAAACTTCTACTTTTGGACTTGAAAATTCTGGCCTTCTCTAACGATGAGAATGTGCTCTAGGGTTGTTTTGTTTGGAATGATTTTGAGGTTTGACCATTTATTTGTTTTTTTTTTTTTATTTTTTTTCATTTTAGAGTAAAACGGAAACGTTTGGATCCATCATATGTTTCGACAAAAAAACCCTTGTGACGTTATCATCGATTAAACTGATGTTAATTTTTTTAACGTTAAAATAATTCTTTGATATAAAATATAAAACAGAGGTGGTTCAGAGTCATTGTCAGATTTTCATAGTGATCACTTGTATATACCTCAAACCAGCGTGTTTCAGAGATAATTTCCCTATATGGTATAAACACAATTTTCAAATTGGTAATTTTTTTTTAAAATACCAAATTGAAAACAATGTCAAATTATATAATATCCATATTACACTCTTGCTTGAAAAATGAGTCCCGTAATAAGTGTGAAATGCTAGGGGTTAAATGGGGAAACAAATGTTGTGGGGAGGAGACAGCTGGCAATCACCTCATTCGAAGGTGACAAATGATCAAAAAGTGGGACCATAACCCAATATAAGATTCTAATGTTGATGTTGATCCGTTTACAAATATTTTGCCTCTCACATGGCTTCGCTGGTACGATTTTCACACTCAAGCCGTCAATTGACTTACAAAATTTTATTTTCTTTTTAATAAAATTTGCCCTTTGTTTGCATTTTGATTCTTTAAAAATATATATTTAAATTCTTTTGTACCAACTACTAATTCTAAACCAATATAAAAACTTGAATGAAACTTAGATTAAGAGAAAATATTTTGGACCTATACACATAATAAGTGACATGTAAGATTTGTTCACATTATTCATGCAATAACTTATGGCTAGCTTGAATTTGAGCACAAACAAGGGTAAGAGAGACAAGAAAATTGGATTAACTACTATTAATCATGGCTTAATCAATCAAAAAATTATTGATCTATCTTTAGTTAATAGAAATTTTGACAATTATCGGATTTTGTTTTGGGGTTAATTACTAATTAATAGAAGATACCTTTAATTATGATTCACAACAATTATAATTCCATAAGTATTAATGGTAAATTTTTAGGAAAAATAAACTCTTTTTAATAAATTACTGTCACGTATGCATGGGATTCTATAATACATATGTGTTAACATTGGAAAGAGAAATATAATTGTGGATTTGGAGGAGTCATTGTGGCTTGGTGGTGAAGGGTCCAGAATCTCACCTTGAGGTTCTGGGTTCGAATCCAGGGGGTGAAACTTCTTGTAAGAGCCTGAGACAGTCGGGGGTTTTACCTGCGCCGCGGCCCAGAATGGGTGGTTTAGTGGCGGGGTTTTCAACGATTTCAAAAAAAAAAAACAAAAAAAAAAAACAACTCAAGCTATTTGATTGATTTTATGACCATAATCTTAGATATTTTTATCAGCAATCAGCATCTTATCTGGCCAAGTGATCTATCAACCCTAACGCTTAATTTTTTTTAATAAAAAATTATTATTCTTTTGTGGAAAAAATTAATAAAATCCTTAATGTTTTACCCACAAGCAACAATAATAGATATGATAATAAAAATAAAAATAAAAATAATCATGCTTTCAGAGATACCTCATTTAAGAGGTAGTCTTGATGAGAGGTCGTTGATTTTAAATGATTTCATTAGCAGTTGGATTTCGAAGGATTTTAAAGAATATAAAAAGTCAATTAAAATCTCTTAATATTGGAATCGTGAGTAATCGCGGATCATCATGCCGCGGTGAATATGTGATATTGTGCGGAAAGGCTCTATCTCGACAAAAAGTTTCAAAAGTAAGCTCTCTTCCGGATGAAAAGTTAAAGAATAGATTTCATACTTTACTAATAACTTGGATTTTATTTTTAAAACAAAGAATTCATGGAATTTCTCTTTGGAATATCTTATATAAATAAAATATCCATTGTGAAATCTGCTATTTACCCAAAAGATTTAACAAATTTTTCTTTTTTCTTTCGAATTAAAGTACTTTTTTTCTCCATATATGTTTTCTTTATGGTTTTGTTTTAATATCTTCATTTTTATCACATTGACGAATAAAAACAGAATGTTTGCTGTCATTTATGATTTAACAAAACTATTGTATTGAAATTCAAGATATTTAGACAACTTACTTTTAGGATTTTCTTCCACATGAAATTCTTGGTGAAATTTGCTTTCACTTTTAAAATCAAGTTTTGTGGTGTTCAATTTTATTATCATAATAG
>SKCR01025032.1:0-18470 GCA_019454045.1 Zanthoxylum bungeanum | reverse complement strand
CCATCATATGTGGTCTAAAGGAATAATATATGCTCATCCTATAAATGGATTCTATACATAAGATTTCCGTAGCTTGTTTGCAATGTTCCCCTAAAACGTCCAACAAGTGCATCTTCGTAACTGATTTTATCGACAAATACAAAGTCATGAATCATCCCAACTTGCAAACATGAAAATGACTAATACATTCCATGAATACAATTGCTCTTCTTCACTACACAGCTAATAGTATACAAAGTCAGAAATTTACTCTCGTATTTTCATCATTTGGGCCATAACTGTTTTGGTTTTCAGAGTTCATGCGCAGCGGAAATCGTGTTTTTGTAACAAAAAAAAAAATAATATTTTTTCATACATGAACAATCAAAACCGGATCCGTATTTTCTAGTATATTAATAATAAAATAATTTAGAACTCAAGTAAGAAATATACCTGCAGATCTGAATATCTTTGTAAATCGATTCTTTGAACCACGATCTTCCTCGTCTATCTCCTCACCTCCAACGGCACGTGTGGGCGTGAAAATAATTACGAAGAACACTCTAATTTGTTAAGGATCGTGTACTCAGCACATGAGACGAATCCTGGATGCTGTTTCCTTTTGATTTTCTCAAAATCAAACTTAAGAAAAATAAAAGATTCTATTTTTACAGCACACGGTTTGTTGTGTTTGTTTTTTTCTTTTTAATTGTTGATCATCATCAACAAAGTCTCTTCTCAAAAAAATAGCTCACGTTTTTTTAATTCTTATTATATTAGATTTTTTTTTTGATCAACTTTTGATCAAAATAGAATTCTTATCTCATGAATCACCTCTTTTGTTTTTAGGATTTCTTTTTTTTGATTTATTAAAAAATCTCAAGTAAATCCATTAAGGATTTTTAATTTTTGATTTTCAAAAAATCAAAATAAAATCCTTTGATATTTATCCTATAATTTATCAAAGATAATTCATTAAAATAAATTCAAATTTCAACTTTTGAAATATTATCCTTTTAAATTAAAATTTAATTAATCAAATAAATTAAATATTAATTTTCATAAATTAATAAATAGATACATTATCTATTAATAAATATATTAAGACAACATTTGTCATAATTTCCAAACAAGAGCTATATGGAATAATTAGAGTCTAAAATAATTCATAATTATTTTAAATAATTCTCAACTATTTTTCTTCGCAATTATAATCGTTCGAACAGTGATAGAAGACGACGAGAGGACCGATGGACCTATAATTCTAAGCTCCAATAATTCCGTCGATTAATTATAAACTCTTTTATTAATCAAACGAAATTATTAATTCTGGAGTAACTCCACTAAATACCCAGAATTGCACTCTCAGAATTATAGAATTAATTACTCAAAGTATTCGTCCATTGATATAGTCATTACCTATGTAGTGATCCTCCATAACAGATTCGTAAAGGAGCTAGGTATAAAAATCCGTTAACCTCTCCAATTACATCTTTATCCTTGACTTCCATTAGTTCTCAAGTGAACAATTAATTCATAACTTTTATGAATTTGCGCGCTAATCGTTCAGGTCCTGAACTAACAAACAAGGGAATCTTATGAACGGATTTCATTATATCAGGTTAGCATTCCCAGCTATTCATTCAACTCATTCCCAAAATACAAGGTTTACGAAATGTAATAAATACAAAACCATACCGAGTAAATTAAAGAACAAATTAATATGATATAGGAGTCTGCTAAATATAATGAATTAAGATCATCACATATATGACCATCATTATGATAAAATTGATGTTCTTTATTTAACGGAATTATTAGAACTTTTCAATTTTATCTGGTCCTGTCCATATAATCTTATTATATAAAACACATTCATTTTTATGTCTCTACATAATATAGTCTGGATATAACTATACCATTCATAATGGAATGAACTGTATTTATGACTTTGGATTTGAAGATTCCCAACTTCAAATCATAGTCATGGACAAATTTTGATTATTACTCTTTAAATTTTATCCATGCATATATGCATGTAACATTTTACATACACATATATGTTTAATTTAAAGCTACATAAATAATCACGGAATTTTCATGAATTTTATAAAGCAAATCAAAATGCATACATGGAATAAAATAGAATCACAAATTTATTAATCAATCATGTTTCGAACATATTTGCTTGTCGGGCATACAAATCCCAACAAACTCCCACTTGCCCTAAAGCAAATGAGACATGTCTCTAATCCCCAATCCTTCTAGATGCCCCTCAAAACTCTTTGCAGGCAGCGTCTTGGTAAAAGGATCGGCTAGATTCTCTGCAGATGGAATCTTCAGAACAGCCACGTCTCCGCGTTGCACAATGTCCCTAATCACATGATATTTCCGCTCAATATGTTTTGATCTCTTGTGGCTTCTTGGTTCTTTGGAATTAGCCACTGCACCACTATTATCACAATAAAGTGACAATGGCTTGTCCATATCTGGAACCACTTCCAGATCGGTAAAGAACTTTCGGAGCCAAACCGCTTCTTTGGCAGCTTCACAAGCAGCCACATATTCGGCTTCCATAGTTGAATCAGCAACACATGATTGTTTGATGCTTCTCCAAACTATAGCTCCCCCACCAAGAGTGAATACTGATCCAGATATCGACTTTCGATCATCTGTATCTGATTGGAAATCAGAATCAGTATATCCAATCGGAATCAAATCCCTGCCAGAATAAACAAGCATATAGTTCCTCGTTCTCCGTAGATACTTGAGAATATGCTTAACTGCTACCCAATGATCTAATCCTGGATTTGACTGAAAACGACTAACTATTCCCACTGCATAGCATATATCAGGTCTTGTGCATAACATAGCATACATCAAGCTCCCTACTGCCGACGCATATGGAATCCGTCTCATATCTTCATCCTTTTGGGGTGTCGAAGGACACTGCCTTTTAGAAAGAACAACTTCATGACGGGAAGGTAAGTTACCTTTCTTGGAGTTTGCATTGAATATCTAACAAGCATCTTGTCAATATACAATGCCTGAGACAGAGCTAGCACCTTTTTCTTGCGATCTCTAATAAGACGGATCCCAAGAATATAACTTGCTTCTCCCAAATCTTTCATTTGGAATTGTTCAGCTAGCCAAGCCTTTACGTCTGATAATAGTTCTACATTATTCCCAATAAGTAGAATATCATCAACATAAAGTATTAGAAAGACCACTCGCTTGTCCTTGATGAATTTATAAACACAAGATTCATCAGGATTTTGGATAAAGCCATAAGATTTGATCGCCTCATCAAATCTCATGTTCCAAGATCTGGACGCTTGCTTAAGTCCATAGATAGACCTTTGCAACTTGCAAACCTTTTGCTTTTCGTCCTTGCTAATAAAACCTTCTGGTTGCTCCATATAGATGGTCTCTTCAAGATAGCCATTCAAAAAGGCTGTCTTGACATCCATCTGCCAAATTTCATAATCATAATGAGCAGCAATGGAAAGCAAGATTCGAATGGACTTCAGCATGGCTACTGGTGAAAAAGTTTCCTCATAGTCAACTCCTTCTTTTTGGGTATAACCCTTTGCCACTAGCCTTGCTTTAAATGTCTCTACATTACCGTCCACTCCCCTCTTTCTTTTGTAGATCCATTTGCACCCTATAGGATTTACTCCTTCAGGTAGATCTACAAGCTCCCAGACTGAGTTGGAATACATGGATTCCATCTCAAGTTTCATAGCCTCAAGCCATTTCTCTTTGTCATGATCTTCCATTGCACATCTATATGTTAATGGGTCATCTTTTCCATCATCAGTGATAGCAACTTGTGCTTCACCATCTTGTCTATATCGAGAAGGTAGTCGTACTATCCTCCCACTACGACGAGGTGGTAAGATGTTCTGACTCGAAGATGTGGTCTCCTTGCTTTGTGGAACAACAATCCTAGCAGGTTGTTGACTGATCTCATCAGATTTTAATTCCTCCAAGACTATCTTACTTTGAGGTTTGAAGTCTGTCATATAATTATTCTCAAGAAACGTGGCATTTGTCGATACAAACACCTTATTATCTCGAGGATTATAAAACACACCTCCCCTTGTGCCTTTTGCATATCCTACAAAGAAACAAACTTCAGAACGCATTTCCAACTTTGTTGTCTTACCCATTAGCACATATGCTGGGCACCCCCATATACGAAAGTGACTCAAACTGGGTTTGTGGCCACTCCATAACTCTAAAGGTGTTCTAGGTACTGACTTAGATGGAACTACATTCAAAATGTAGGTTGCTGTTTGTATAGCATACCCCCAAAACGATTTTGGAAGTGAAGAATAACTCAACATGGAACGAATCATGTCGAGTAAAGTTCGATTTCTCCTCTCAGCTACACCATTTTGCTGAGGTGTACCAGGTGCAGTTAGTTGGGATAAAATCCCATACTCTAATAGGTGATCTTTGAATTCATTATCAAGGTATTCACCTCCTCGATCTGATCGAAGGCACTTGATTGATTTACCTAATTGTTTTTCCGTTTCGATTTGGAATTCTTTAAACTTTCCAAAAGTTTCAGACTTATGTCTCATTAGGTAAACATAACCATATCTTGAGTAATCATCAACAAAAGTAACGAAGTACTCATAACCACCTCTTGCTTGTGTAGACATAGGTCCACAAACATCTGAATGTATAAGCTTCAGTGGTTCTTGGGCCCTATTGCCTTTTGCAGAGAAAGGCCTCTTTGTCATCTTACCTTCAAGACATGATTCACAGACTGGTAGAGTACCAACATTTAGTTCTCTTAAAGGACCATCCTTTACAAGCCTATTTATCCTGTCAAGATTTATATGACCAAGTCTTAGGTGCCATAGATATGTGTTATCAGTGTGAGAAATCTTTTGTTTCTTTGTTTTTGGCAATGCAACTTTGAACATTTCAGCATTCAATAATGAATTAAAATTGGGCCTTATTACATAGAGCCCATTTTCAATAAAACCAGAACAAATATTCAAACCATTTCTTGAAATAACAACTGATTTATTATCAAAAGAAACTGAATAACATTGTTCATAAAGTCGAGAAACTGAAATGAGGTTTCTAGTAAACCCCGGTACGAAATAAACATTATTCAAAAATAAAAATTTATTGTTCTCAACATAAAGTTTTATTTGTCCAACTGCTGATGCTGAAACTAAAGCGCCATTCCCAACTCTCAAAGTAAAGTCCCCATCAGCAAGTCTTGTGTAAGAATCAAGATTCTGTAAGAAACAACAAATATGATTAGTCGCTCCTGAATCTATTATCCAGGGTGATAAATCATTTTCAACTAAACAAGATTCAGTAACAAGTAAATCTGATTTACCTTGATTATTGTTTGGCTTGTTTCTTTTGCTGCTGTTTCCTGCTGTTTTCTCAGTTCCTGAACTCTTACCTTTATTCTTATTTCTTTTTCTCTTCTTTAAAGAAGAATTAGAGGTAGAAGGTTCAACAACATTTGCTTTTACCTTGTTCTCCACAGAAAAAGACTCAAAAGTTGTGAGTTCGATAAGTAATTGAGTCAAAGTATAACTCAAGTTACTCATAAAGTAATATCTTTTGAACTGGAGAAATTGTGGGCTAAGACTTTCCAAAATTAAGTCCACTTTTATGCCTTCATCTATAGTTGCACCATTGATTTCAGCTTCATGAATCATACTAATCATCATTAGCACATGTTCACGAACACGGGTTCCAGCTTCCATTTTGCAGTTCAAGACTTTCCTGAATGCTTCATGTTTGGCTTGATCAGAGGGTTCGCCAAACATGCCCTGTAGAGACTCCATTATCTCATAAGCAGTCTCTGTCTTTTCGAACTTTTCTTTAAGCACATTGGACATAGTGGCAAGTAAATAACGAGCCTTGTCATTTCCTCGAACCCAATTCTCATAGGCATCTATAATGTTTTTGTTTGCATTTCAGCAGGTTTGGGAGGACATTCCTCTATCAGGACAAACTTCAGGTTATCCAGCACAAGTATTATATTCATGTCATACTTCCACTTAGCAAAGTTATCACCAGTTAATTTATCAGTAGCAAGCATTGATATGATTGGATTTGACATATTTCTGAAATCATTAAAAAAATATTCTAAATTATTCCATGCATAAAATTCAAAATAAATATGGCATAGTAATCATGATGCATGATGCATATGCAAAACACTAAAATATATATGCACTACTATAGCCTCGGAAAATTTAATAAGCATATTATGTTGCCTTAGGGTCGATCATAACACCTTATTAAAATAGAGACAATCTCAATTAATAAATTTTTTCAAAATATCTCATATTTTCAAAATTATTAATAACCGATTTTTGGTCTAAATATAATTAACACTTTTAACTATATTTATATGAGTGTAACCCACCGTTTTGGATCCTAAAAATTTAACTCATAATAACCACCTTAGGGTAAGTTAATTATGAAATACATTTTATAAATCCTATCATAGAAGTACAACCTTGATATTAACCTAAGCAAACACTTTCCTTAGGGAGGATGAAACTAAAGTCATCACGAAGCCCCACTTAGATTTCACGATGTTGCACTAACGGTGGAGACCAAAGGATGTTTTGACAAACTACCCGCTCCCACTCATTATTTTAAGTTTAGTGATTTAATATAAAACATCTAATGTTTTGAAAACTTAGTGGAAAAAGACCATGAAATCAATATTAAAGGTCTTTGATTACCAATATAATTGTTTCATAATAAAATTACCCGCTTTACTAATAAAACTTAAATTCATTATGAAACATCTAAGTTATTCATGATAAACAATTTACTATAAATACTTAGAACTAAATTTTGTGACATTACTAATTTTAACGATTTAAAATTAATTCACAAATTTTATTTAATCGATTAATCGATAAAAAAACTAAAATAGTTTTGAATCAAATTATAAACTATTTACTATCATAAATAAATTTATGAAAATGCACATGTATGTATGGCATGTTATAATGCAAGAGTAGGCATTGTGCTAATTCTATGTCATTTAAAATATGCATGAGAATAAACATTTTATAATTCACACAAAATAAATAAATTGGATATTAACCGGGTTGACAATTTGGGTATTTCTAAAATTACAAATAACCAAAAATTAAAATTACATTAATCTCAAATCTGGAAAAAATATAATTATATTTCCAGGTGACTTTCACAAATATTTTTTTTTTTTTTTTTTTTTTTCTTCCCGCACAGTGGGCAGTCTTACTGCCGCTGTGCGGCTGGGCAGCCCCTTGCTGCACATATGTGCAGCAATGAGGCGCTGCTAGCAGCAGCCCATGCTGCACATATGTGCAGCACCGTGGCTGCTGCTTGTGCAGCATTCTGCACTGTGCAGCAGTCTCACTGCTGCACAGTGCAGGAAAAAAATATATATATATTCTGGAAATATAAAAACGTCCGTCCGTGCATCGTCTATTTGGCTTGATCTTGATCTCGAACAATTACAAAAAAATAACAATTACAAAAAGAAATACCCATTTAATTTTGGGTTTACATATCCAATATATAAAACAAAAAATTAAAATCCTAACCCAAGGTCAACCATACAATTAACGATTAATATCCATACATTCACCATCACATGATAATTCATAAAAATGCATAGCCTACTCTTTTACATACATATTAAAATGATTTACAATAAATCATTCTTATTAATATACTAGAATAAATACGACCGCTCATGATACCATTTGTTGGTTTTCAGAGTTCATGCGCAGCGGAAATCGTTTTTGTAACAAAAAAAAATAATTTTTTCATACATGAACAATCAAAACCGGATCCGTATTTTCTAGTATATTAATAATAAAATAATTTAGAACTCAAGTAAGAAATTACCTGCAGATCTGAATATCTTTGTAAATCGATTCTTTGAACCACGATCTTCCTCGTCTATCTCCTCACCTCCAACGGCACGTGTGGGCGTGAAAATAATTACGAAGAACACTCTAATTTTTTAAGGATCGTGTACTCAGCACATGAGACGAATCCTGGATGCGTTTCCTTTTGATTTTCTCAAAATCAAACTTAAGAAAAATAAAGATTCCTTTTTTCTTCACCCGGTTTTTAGTTGTTGTTTGTTTTTTCTTTTTAATTGTTGATCATATCAACAATAGTCTCTTTCAAAAAAATAGCTCACGTTTTTTTTATTCTTATTATATTAGATTTCTTTTTTTTTGATCAACTTTTGATCAAAATAGAATTCTTATCTCATAGAATCACCTCTTTTGTTTTTAGGATTTCTTTTTGATTTATTAAAAAATCTCAAGTAAATCCATTAAGGATTTTATTAATTTTGATTTTCAAAAAATCAAAATAAAATCTTTGATATTTATCCTATAATTATCAAAGATAATTCATTAAAATAAATTTTCAAATTTTCAACTTTTGAAATATTATCCTTTTAAATTAAAATTTAATTAATCAAATTAATTAAATATTAATTTTCATAAATCAATAAATAGATACATTATCTATTAATAAATATATTAAGACAACATTTGTCATAATTTCCAAAACAAGAGCTATATGGAATAATTAGAGTGTAAAATAATTCATAATTATTTTAAATAATTCTCAACTATTTTTCTTCGCAATTATAATCGTTCGAACAGTGATAGAAGACGACGAGGGGACCGATGGACCTATAATTCTAAGCTCCAATAATTCCGTCGATTAATTATAAACTCTTTTATTAATCAAACGAAATTATTAATTCTGGAGTAACTCCACTAAATACCCAGAATTGCACTCTCAGAATTATAGAATTAATTACTCAAAGTATTCGTCCATTGATATAGTCATTACCTATGTAGTGATCCTCCATAACAGATTCGTAAAGGAGCTAGGTAAAAAATCCGTTAACCTCTCCAATTACATCTTTATCCTTGACTTCCATTAGTTCTCAAGTGAACAATTAATTCATAACTTTTATGAATTTGCGCGCTAATCGTTCAGGTCCTGAACAACAAACAAGGGAATCTTATGAACGGATTTCATTATATCAGGTTAGCATTCCCAGCTATTCATTCAACTCATTCCCAAAATACAAGGTTTACGAAATGTAATAAATACAAAACCATACCGAGTAAATTAAAGAATAAATTAATATGATATAGGAGTCTGATAAATATAATGAATTAAGATCATCACATATATGACCATCATTATGATAAAATTGATGTTCTTTATTTAACGGAAATTATTAGAACTTTTCAATTTTATCTGGTCCTGTCCTATATAATCTTATTATATAAAACACATTCATTTTTATGTCTCTACATAATATAGTCTGGATATAACTATACCATTCATAATGGAATGAACTGTATTTATGACTTTGGATGTGAAGATTCCCAACTTCAAATCATAGTCATGGACAAATTTTGATTATTACTCTTTAAATTTTATCCATGCGTATATGCATGTAACATTTTACATACACATATATGTTTAATTTAAAGCTACATAAATAATCACGGAATTTTCATGAATTTTATAAAGCAAATCAAAATGCATACATGGAATAAAATAGAATCTCAAATTTATTAATCAATCATGTTTCGAACATATTTGCTTGTCGGGCATACAAATCCCAACAATAACCTCTTACTCTGATATCGAATTGAAGTGATTCATGTTCCAGATGAAAGAAAACTCAAAGATTTACAACTTTGATTTTGACAAGAAAAAAAATTTTTCTAGTTCTGAAGTTTTCTATACCGAAATGATGAAAATTTCAAAGGTGTTATATGAATTATTAAAGTCAAATCAAAATTCATACTAATAATAATAATAATATAATAATAAAATTTCCATCGATCCGCAATGTTTGGTGGAGAAAGGGACATATGCTTGTAAATTGCAAATAGCTAGCAAATCAGCACCTCAAATTTTCTAACATCCTTCAATTGTTTCTCTTGGAAATTTTGTGAAGGATTTAGATCTTGTGTTTTTATTTTATTTTTAAAGCTGCTTTGTAATTTATTTTTCTAGTAATAAAATTATTATTGTTTTTTATTCAAATTTTGAGTAACTAATTTCTTCCTGCTAGGTAAAGGGAGAAACTTTTAATATGAAAATATAGATTAATCTCACTTATATTGTGATATATAAATTGTAATCTAATGATTAATATTTAATTTAAATCTGGATTAATTATTGACAAACTTCGTTACCGCCTATATGGTTGGTTTTATTTATTTGGCATATTGTGTACCTAACTGGATTTGTCATAGATAAAAACTATTACCGTATTTATGGCGTATTTTATATGGTTTGACATAATTAATACCTGAAATAAATTAATTGGGTAATAATGACAATTTTTATATTATAAAAAGTGAGATTTCTAAATTTGAAATATTAAAAGTAGATCTCCTAGCCCTAGTATTTTATTTTATTATTGCAGTTTAATTTAAAATTTCCAATCACTTAAACAATTCAATATTTTTCTTTTCACTCAAATTATTATTTTATCTTATTAAATCTATTCCCTATGGATCGGCCTTAGACTTACTGTAACATCCCGCCTAAACCAGGATGCTACCGGCAGGAGACAGGCTAATCCTGCCTCCATAAGCCTCTGACTGTGACGAAATTTCGGCATGATGTATTTGTAACATCATGTAACCTGGCCTACAGCCAGCATCCATATACAACATGAAAATAAAATCTCGACCTCAGGCCGGTATCTCAACATCAATGTAATCTAAGGGCCCATCTAGTATGTAATACAGACATATAAACACAATACAATCAGGGCTCCATGCCCGAAAATGCGTATATGCAAAAACTTGTACAAATTACAATCTGATCTTATACAACTCAAATTCTACAACTAAACTCATAAACAACTTGACTCATATTACCCCCCAAGACCTGGTGACTGGCTGACTGCAACACTGTTATCCGGCTCCTCAAGCTCTGGTGTCTATGGTCGACCGATCAGGTCACCAACCTGCAAAACTCAAATACTATTGGGGTGTGAGTCATAAGACTCAGTAAGTAACTATGCTCATTCCTTGAGCGTCAAATGCCCAAAACTTAATTTTGTTTCCATATTAACCTGGTTACTTATAAGGCCATTTAAATATCTACAAAGTCTGAATTAGTTCTATGGTTCTTGTTCATTATATAAACAGGTTACTTATTACCAAATCAACATTTATCACATGAAGGGTAAATCTTTATTTTCTTACCTACTAAGTTAAAAATGAACCTTATTACTCTTATCCATTTTTACTCCCATATTACCTACTACCAGTCTTTCTACTATTTATACATATACTTTAAATCATGATCCTTATTTACGTTCAACACCCATAATATAAATAACAAGTTTCTATTTTCTAAGTCAAGGCTTATCATACTTTCGCTGCGTTACTCTGATATCTTAATACTTTCTTACTTATTATTTGCTAATCTAGTTTAGTTATTTACCATACTTACCTTTCTTTTATTTTATTGAAACATCATCGAATCGGATTTATATAATATTCTTTTTACTAATATCTGACAAGCTAATATTAACTATATAAACAAGTATATGAAACCATATAATACACACATACATCAATCAATACTCATAGATATAATCATGCTATCATTTATTAATGTCCACTATTATGCGTCACAAATGTTAACCAGAATGTATGATTTAAATGCATGACTTTTATAAGCTATGCAGTACTTCAATCATGACATGCTTTTATTGAAATACGTCTTGAAAATCTTTTTAGAAAACTGCTTTCTAAACTCTTTATGAAATCTGTCTTTCTGAAATACTATTTTCTAAAAACTGTTTCTGAAAACTGAAGTCTTTATCTAAAATCTGTATTTCTGAAAACTGAAATCTGTATCTGAAAACTGAAAACTTTCTCTGAATTCTGTGTCTCTGTCTGAAAAACTGGACGTATGAGGGCGTTACGTATCGCCGTCCCCCCATACGCCTATCTGGAGGCAGAAGTGCAAAACCATGACTTTGGGGCGTTACGTATCGCTGTCCCCCGAAACATGCCACTACTGTCTCATATCTGGTGGTCTTGGGGCGTTACGTATCGCCGTCCCCCAAGCCACAATCTGGAGCTGGGGGTGCGGATGTATGCTACCACCAAGCTCAAACTGGGGTCTAGGGGCGTTACGTATCGCCGTCCCCCTAGCCCATCTGGAGGATCTGAGAGCGTCCCCTCAGTCCTCGACATGTGCACATGTCTCTGAATCCGTCAATTCCAAAGTATCCGTCAATTCCAACTGTCAAGTTACATACTGGGGTGAGTTTTTACCTCATGCCCCGAAAAATATAAAACCATGCTTTAAATCTCAAAGCTGTAGAATGCGCTTTCTGAAATACTTTTAAGAACATTTAAAACTTCTTTTTAAAGCTCTTTGAACTTCAAAACTATTCTTAAACTTCAAGTTCAATTTTTCTGAAAACCATAACAAATATACATGCATATGCATTCTAATTCTTATATACTATCATCATTAGTAATCACTTACATAACAACTATTGCATGCTCACATGCGTGTGCTTCTCACCATCACATTTATATCATCAAGTCTTAGCTTACTTTCATAACTTATAATATCAACAGCTTATAAACAATTCAAAAAAAGAGTTCATCTTCATATATTTCCACACAACTATCATAAATAACTGCATAATTCAATATACACAATCAACTTATCCATTCATTTACGTTACTCATTAACCTTATGTAGTCACACAATAATACCTATTTCAACAATAGGCTTACCTAACTATTTCCAAAATTATCAATTTATACTAAGCATTCCTATATCATAAGTTCGTAATGTCTAACTTTCATTTCCTGTTTTTCCATTATTTCAGAAGTTCAATATAAATATTCAATACTAATACCAAATTAAATTTTTAAAACATAATCTTACTTATAAAACTAAATGCTAAACAGGATATCGAACATATCTTTTCTCATATATATATATATATATATATCTATAGCTTTGATCTATAAATTCTCATACTTTATTATCTCAAATAGCTATAATCAATAATACTTATCCGTTTCTTAGTCTATCTATATTATGGCTTTATGTGTCGCTGCTAGCATTTGCTTGCATGAATTAATATTATCTCAACAAACATGACTTCGTAATATGCTTTAAGTTTGTAAACTAAACATTACCAAGTAATCATAGGTTCTGCCCGACTAAAACACTTGATTGTTTTATTCTCGTGTGTCTGCTTATTAAGTGTTCAAAATGTAGATCAACTCAATTCCAAGTAGAAAGCTCATTAAAATTTAAAATGAATCATTTACTGAACACATGAAATCCAGCTGCAACAAAACTACTAATATGTTATATCGCTTATTAGCAGACCAAGAGGTTCAAATAAATATTATTAATCTCATCATGATCCAGTAGGTAAATGACGAATTATTTAAAGTGACACACTTAAGGAGTTTTATCTCATCAAGACTTTGATCGAAAGAAAAATCCTTGTTATTTTTAATAATCTTCACACAAACTTCCATACCAACGTGCAAGTCATGTACTTATATAACTTTGCTAAATGCAGTTGATCCTAGATACTCAGTAACATGATAATGTCCAGCTATGACAGAATTCAAAACATTTTCAAAGAGGACTCATTACAGTTACAAACGTACGATTTAGTATTATAATCACACATAATCAGTGATAAGAACCAACTAATACAAACAAGATTGATCAGCAGAATCACAATTTGTATATTGGATAATCAAGCCAAACAGCTTGTTCTGAGCATTTCTAGCAGCTCAGGTGCTCCCCTGTTACAATTCTATAACTGCAAAATTATATTCCAAACCAGCTAACCTCCTAAGGTTATAACCGCATGCCCCTCACAAGGAGAATTGACAAAACACTAACTAATGACTGGACGACAAGTGGCAAAACAACAATATTGCCAAATGAAAGAAAAATACAATAAAGAGAACATTTGCTAATTAAACTGCTGATGTGGTCCCCTCCCTTGGGTCACGGCTCCTGCTGCCTTCCTTTCCTCTGATATACTCGAATTAGCCTTGGCTTATCAATACTCCCCCCTAAAATTTTAACCTTGTCCTCAAGGTTAAATGAAGGAAAGTGATTGTCAATGTTATCTGCTAATTCCCAAGAGTTGTCACATTCAGGAAGATTCCTCCATTTAATCAACACTTCGTACTTGCCATTAAGTAACTTTCGAACACTCCTTACTGCCTCTGGTGACACCCTCAATTCAAGTTCTTCAGTAAGGCAATCTGGTAAAGGCTGACTTGCAGTGGTAGGGGAGATAGATGCTTTCAATTGCGAGACATGGAATACTGGGTGTATGATGGCTCCCTCAGGTAGTTGCAGTTTGTAAGCAACTTCACCAATCTTTTTCAGGATGGTATAAGGCCCGTAGAAGCGGGGACTGAGTTTTTGGTTTGGTCTTTTGGCTAGGGATTTGAACTTGTATGGCTGTAGTTTCAAGAATACCCTATCCCCACACTGGAAAGATATGTCCCTCCTCTTCATATTAGCCCTTTGCTTCATTCGATTCTGAGCTATCAGTAAATTACCTTTCCAATATGATGTTGCGATTCTTCATCAGCACATTAACCTCCTCTACAGTCGAAATGTCCTCGCTGAAACGCAATAGGACTGGAGGTTTCCGCCCATACAGTGCCTCAAACGGAGTCATCCCCAACGACCCTTGGAATGTGGTGTTATACCAAAACTCAGCCCAATGTAACCATCGAATCCATTGCTTCGGTTGTCCACTCACAAAACAACGTAGATAATCCTCCAAACAGCGATTCACCACCTCTGTCTGCCCGTCTGTTTGGGGGTGATATGCTGTGCTCATTTTCAAGGAAGTCCCTGCCAATTTGAACAGCTCCCCCCAAAAGTGGCTCACAAAGACCCTGTCTCTATCGGAAATTATGGTCTGTGGAAACCCGTGGAGTCGAACTACCTCCTCAACGAAAATTGCAGCCACTTCCCTTGCTGTGTACGGGTGCCCAAGTTTGATGAAATGACTATATTTAGTGAGCCTGTCAACCACCACCATTATCGTATCATAGTACTGAATGCGTGGCAATCCGGTGATAAAATCCATGGTTATATCGTTCCAAGACAAACTAGGAATAGGCAAGGGTTGTAACAAGCCTTGGGGGCTCAAGGTGGAATATTTTATCCGTTGACAAACTTCACACTGGGCAACATATTTCTTCACATCAGATCGCATTCCCTCCCAGTATAAAATTGCCGCCACCCTTTTGAATGTCCTAAGTGATCCCGAATGACCCCCTTGAGGAGTGGCATGGAATTCTTTGAGTATTTCAGGAATTCTTGGGGACTGTTTTGGTATTACCAACCTTCCTTGACGCATCAAACAGCCACCTTGGATAGAGTATGGGTGATGAGCATTTGGATCGAGCACCAGATCTTGTACTATGGCACACAATTTCTTGTCATTGCTTACCTCATCTTGTAGTTCTGCTAAGGCAGGGCATGAAATAACTGATAAGGCCGCAAAGGATGCAGAGAGTTTACCTTTCAACAAATTCAACTTATTTATTTCAATGCGCGACAAAGCATCTGCTGCCTTGTTCTCTAATCCTGGTTTATACTGTATTTCAAAGTCATACCCCATCAGTTTAATCAACCATTTCTTGTAGTCTTCACCAATGACCCTTTGGTCTAGTAGATGCTTCAAACTACTTTGGTCTGTTCTTACCACGAATTTTCGGCCGAGCAGATACGGCCTCCATTTTTGAATAGCCAACACTATAGCCATCAATTCCCTTTCATACACGGAAGAAGCTTGTGCTCGGGATGAGAGTGTGTGGCTCCAGAAAGCTATGGGATGACCTTCTTGCATAAGGACAGCTCCTAACCCAGTACCTGATGCATCGGTTTCCACTATGAAATGTTTGGAAAAATCAGGCAAGGCGAGAACTGGAAGACTGGTCATTGCTTGTTTCAAGGCCTCAAATGCAACTTGAGCTTCTGGAGACCATTTAAAAGCATTCTTCTTCAGTAATTGGGTTAATGGAGTTGCTATGATTCCATACCCCTTTACGAACCTCCTATAGTAGCCCGTGAGGCCTAGAAAACCTCTCAAAGCTTTAGTATTGGTGGGTACAGGCCAATTCTTCATGTTGTCTAATTTAGCAGGTTCGGCCATCACCCCTGCTGATGATATTACATGCCCCAGGTACTCTATCTGTTGCTGCGCGAACACACACTTTTTGCTGTTTACCACTAGGTGATGCCGTTGTAAGATCTGAATGTGGTTGCTAAATGAACAAGATGGGTCCCAAAGTCCTCACTGTATATTAAGATATCATCAAAAAATACCAAGATGAATTGCCTCAAATGTGGTCTGAAAATCTCGTTCATGAGAGCCTGGAAGGTAGATGGGGCATTAGTTAAACCAAATGGCATAACAAGGAACTCATAGTGTCCTTCATGAGTTCTAAATGCCGTCTTTTCAGTGTCCTCTCTTCTAACACGGATCTGGTGATACCCCGACTTTAAGTCCAACTTAGAAATACCACCGCCCCCTTCAATTCATCCAACAATTCATCGATCACGGGAATAGGAAATCTGTCGGGGATGGTTAACTTATTCAAAGCTCTGTAGTCCACGCACATCCTCCATCCTCCATCTTTTTTCTTAACTAACAATACAGGACTGGAGTAGGGGCTGGTACTCCTTTTGATGATTCCTGCTTCCAGCATATCCTTAACTATGCCTTCAATCTCAGTCTTTTGATAATATGGGTACCTATAGGGCCTGATATTAGGTGGAACGGCCCCATCCTTCAGCCTAATACAGTGGTCCTGCTCCCTTGAAACAGGAAGCCCTTTAAGGGACTCAAAAACTGAAGCATACTCACGCAAGACCATTTGTAACTCAGCATTTTCCACTGACGGTGCCCCCGTTTGCTCTGGTATAACAGCACAAGCTCCAAATTCTACCAGGAAACCCTTGTCTCCTCCCTCAATTTTCTTCATCAAACTTTTCAAGGAGACAACACTCCTGGACAGTGAAGAATCCCCCTGAATGCTGATTATGCGATCCCCACTCACGAATTTCATAGTGAGGGTCTTATAATTTGTAGCGAATTCTCCCAATGTTCGAAGCCACGCCACTCCCAATACAACGTCCGAGGTTCCCACTTCAAATGAATGGAAATTCTGGCACAATTGGAACCCTTGCACTGTGAGTTGCACATCTCTACACAACCCATTCCCCCTCAAACATAGTCCATTTCCCATTTGCACCCCAAAACCTCGTGAATTATCAACAGGTAGGTTCAATTTTTCTACGATCCTTGGCGCTATGAAGTTATCGGAGGCCCCACTATCTATGAGTACAATAACATTTTCCCCCATAATATATCCCCTCACCTTAAACAAATCATGCCCTGAAGAAAACCCTAAAATTGTTTTGAGGGATAACTCCAAGGTTTCACCTGTTTCCTCTACGCTACCAGTTATGGGAAGACTTTGCTTCTCTTGATTTGTGACAGCGACCACTCGTTCTTCGTCGGAGATGCCCAGCTCTTCATCGGCCTCATCAGAGACAATTAGTGTATGGAACTGCCGATTCTTGCACACGTGTCCAAAATGGAACTTTTCATCACAGTAAAAACAGAGGCCTTGTTCCCTTCTCCTCTGCAATTCACGATCTGATATGCGTTTGGCATACTCTCGCCGAGGCTGTGTGCTAGAGTCTCGATTGTGGCGAATCAACACTGTCTTCGTAGCTTCAGGACGAGAGGAGTCATGTTTTTTGTGATCAAAACTTCTCCCAGAATTTCTTATCCCCTCATTAACCCGGCCCGAATTTGGTTCACCAAACCCACGAGTGAGGCCCACTAAAACCCTTGTTTTACTTCTCAAATCATAGGCCCGCTCCAAAGCCCCATTCTTATCTTCTATTCTTTGGGCTAGCTATATTAGTTCTATAATCTTGGTGGGCTGGTTCATCCTAACTTCAGCCTTTATCTCTTCCTTCAATCCATTTGTAAAAGCTCCGACCAGCATGTCTTCCCCGATGCCGACTAACGGGGCTGCGATTAATTCGAACCGTTCGCGATAATCCGTTACTGATCCAGTCTGCCTCAAAGCCACCAAACTCTCGTACCCATTCCCTTCTTGTGAATCTCGGAATCGGCGGAGGAGCTGAATTTTAAAGTCACCCCAGTTGTTTATCGGAGTTATCGTCTGATTCCAGTGATACCAACTTAAGGCCTTGCCATCCATACACACCACTGCGGCAGGTATCTGTTCTTCTTCTGCAACTTGATTCACCGAAAAATACCTCTCCACCCTCCAATAACCAGTTATATGGATCGGTCCCTGTGAAAATTGGGAGTTCCAACTTGCGCCATTTTGGTTCATATCTATCAAATGACCCTTCACTGTGCT
>SKCR01025031.1:0-20234 GCA_019454045.1 Zanthoxylum bungeanum | reverse complement strand
GTAATTTGTTGTCATTTGGGTGCAGTTATGTCTCTCCCGAGTATGCAAGCTCAATGAGAGAAGTTATGTTTATAGCTTTGGAGTTCTAATCATGGAAATTATTGTTAGGGTTGGTGCTCGGAGCGCCAATCCAGATCGTATTTATGTCCAATTCATTAATACGAGTGATTCAATTTTCCATAATATTACTAATTTTACTGGTAGCACCCTTGTCTTTTATACAGTTATTCGATCTAATCTCGATTAGATTGAAATTGAATCCGATTTAGTGATACGTGTATATTAGACAAAGACCCTAGGATTTACAGTATAGTGTGCAGTTACAACATAATTTGTAATTGACATTGGGAAGCACATTATTAGTTGTATATCCTTAAATAAAGTTCCTGGTCAAGATTTACTAACACGGGTCAGTTAGTAAAATCTGTTGAGACCAGTACATGTCGTATATCGTGACTTGGTCCGATGGTTTATCCCAGTGAACCATAAGTCTCGGGAGACTCGTATAGACATGTAGGTGTTTATTTGATAAGACACTGAACGACTCACTGAAGGTTTCCTAATAGATGGTACACCAACGTCAATAGGAAGCTTCTCGAGTTGAGCGAGCATAGTGGTCCTTCGACTTGAGATACCACAGTGGGATATATGAGTTATCCTCCACACTTTGATGGCAGTCACGTCAACGATCTATTCATGATCAGACCTCCGCCTGTTCGTTGGGTGTGGACTGATGCTCATGATATCCAGTGCGTATCAAGATAGGATCCGTCAGTCCTGTGTACAGGGCATATGCATCCTCACGTGTTTACGATCTAGTAAATCCATGGCCGTGGTATAACATCAGAAATCAGTTTCGGGTGTTATTTAGAGATCGTAAATTAAAAGTCGACTGTATTATACTGAACGAATTTGACATTCTCATCTATATCCCAGGTATAATACGGATGGCCTGTGACGGAGGGATTATACATATGCTATGACCTCGACTTGTATGGTTTAACGAGATTATCCGTGGTCGTCATAATCCACGAGTGGGTGGACTATGGACATGAAATTGGATTTTGTGACGGATAAACCTAAACTTAGAGAGTCCGACAATATGAAGTGTACTCGTTGAGCACTTGGGCAACTCGATATGAATAATACGGATTATTCATAATACTTCACCGGATTAAATGAGTTAATTCGGATCGTTTAATCGGTTAAACGATAACACATGCATTAGGGGATTTTGTTTGTTAATAATTATTGTGTATTTGTATTTGATACATAATTTGATTAGATACACATTAATTATTTGTCAAATGAGATTTTGGCACATGTCATAAATATATGTATTTAATATTTAATGTAAATAAAATACATATATTTTTGTAAATTAATTGTTTAATTATTTAATAGTTAAATAATTAAATAATCAATTTTTCCAACCTTTTCCATTTATTATAATTGTTATAACAAATGGTGGATTATGATAGGAACACATGACATGGCTTTTAATTTCACTTTATTATGTCTTAATTTGATTGGATAAAGTAAAGTGAAATTGTTTTAATTTGATTAAAAAAATAAAAAGACAAAATATGCCCCACTTTTCCTATATATTCGGCCAACACAACAAGGAAATGAGAATTTGATTTTCTCTCTCTTGTCCATTTAAACACATTGCCGAGAGTCTCAAATAAGCAAGAAGAAAATGGGTTTCTTCATTTTTCCTTGATGATTCAAGCAAACAAAGTGAACAAAAAATCAAGATATGCTTAAGGAAACTTGGATTTTTAAGGTAATCTTCCATATCCTTGAGCTTTGAAAATTAGTTTCTTGTTCTTGATTTATTAGAATAGTTCTAGGGTTTTCTTCACTTGTTTAAATTGGGGCTTTTGGTTGTTGATGGATGAATGGAAGTAATAAGCATGTGTGAAGTATGAATTTGATGAAATTAAAGTTGTTTCATTCCAATTTTGTTCAAATTATTCTTGGACAATAAGTTACCATTCTAGAGTGTAAAAACCACTCATTTTATGCCTAGAATTGTTCTAGAGTGATTCATATGTGTGGTGACTTGATTTGGTGTGTTGATTAATTTGATTAATCTTGAAATTTTGGATTAAAAGCTTGAAAATGGTAATTTCGGTTATGCAGATCAGATCTGCTCAAACTGGAAATTCTGCGATATTTTTATGTCCTACGAATGTAATGGATGTATTTTGGGAGTTGGCACAATTGCCGGAAAGTGTTTCCGACTTGAAATAAGCGAAAAAGGCCAAAAACGGTGTTACCGGGTGGATTTTGAGCCAACCGGGTGACGGCTGTGAAAAAAGTGGTTCCGTCACTGTTTGGGCAGCCTATGAACTGCCCCAACACTATTGGATCTGACCTGGGCAGTTTCCATAAGTGTCTGATAGTCGGTTCGGTCAAAAATGTGTTTTAGGCAATTTTGCGGAAAAACGATTTTCGTAAAAGTTTCGCGAGTTTTCACCATATTTATGTTGATATTTGATATTGAATAAATAGGTTTAGGTGAAATATGAATAAATTATTCATATTAGATCTTGAATAATTAATTTGGTATTTTGAAAAAGTTTTAAAATACGATTTCGCCCGAACCCGCACTTCCGCTGCGCCCATCTCCCAAAACCCCAACAAAAATGGTATCAGAGCGGGTCTGATGCTTCATCCATTACATTACTCATGCTTGATATTTGATATGTAATCCAATTTTAATGTTCTCACATGCTTAGAATCTAGATATGTTTCTTTACTTTTAGGTTCTACGCTAATGGAAATGTAACGAAATTTAATGGTTAAATTGAGTTATATTTTCTAAGGTAGAATTGAAATGTTTAGAAAATGATTTAGATTAAAATTTCGGAATTTGATGTAGAGTGTGGCTTCCGTAAGAAAATCCCAGTGTTTTAATATGGCTGTAAAGTAACGTGTATTGGATACATGTTCCTTGGTCCGCCTTGTCAATACGGATGAAAATGATTTCCTGATGCTATAGCTGTATCGTGCCAAAGCTGTGCAGTTATGGTTGATGGTAGTTCATTTGCGCTGGTAGAACTTATATGATAAGAGACAAATTCAAGTGAAAGTGGAAATCCTGAACATGCCAAAGCTGTCAGGACTACATCGGTAGCTTGAGTTTGTCATTGGCAAGTGAAGCCTTGATACGCCTTCCTGTGAACGTGCCAAAGCTGTCACAGCGAGAAACGGTCAGGACCAAAACAAGGAGTCACTGGCGAGTGATTGATAAAGAGTTCTCAACCTAATGAATATACGTAGGCGAGAACGTGCCAAAGCTGTGAGTCGAAATATATTCATGGGATCCTACTCTCATTATGGAATTCGATTTAATTATTGAATTCTCGTTGTCCGTTGGGGATTACGGTATTACGTAAAATAATGAGAGACACTGCTGAGTTTAAAATCCATAACTTAAGCAGTGCGTAATATTTTAGAATTTACTGCTTTGTTTTCCTTTATTCTATATTGTTTATAGATTTATACTTCTAATCCACTGTATAGTATATTACTTGAATATATATATATATATATATATTCTGACTTTACTTATGGTTGTGTAGTTCTAGAATAGGTTCTAGAAAGACAGTAGATTTAGATATTATTAGATTAGTTAAAACCATCGGGAACTGTTGTTCCGATTTTCTTTGAAAATCAAGATGGTTTGTGACTTAGTTTCTAAGTCGCGATTAGGTAATCTAAATAGATATCTACTTAAGGATATCCTTCCAGAAAGATTAGTTTCTTATACAGTAAGAATTGACTTGAATAGTTCATATCTCGAGATTCTTGACTGGCATTAAGAAAACCCATTTAGTATTTGTTTGTCTTTTAATGACGTTTCTTAGCTTTGATGACTTTAGAAGTCGCGTGTCTGACACAGTTTGCTAATCAATTAGTTGCAATTGTTGTGATTAACTGAAGGCAAATTATAAAGCTTAAGAAATGAGATGCGTATAGTTGCGTATAGAGAATATCAATTCTCACAATACGAAAATTATAGGTATTGGATATCAGATCTCCCGTCTAGTTATTTAAGATAATGTTTAATAACTGTTTTGATATTTGATATCAGAACTTCTTACTATTGGATAGTTACTTGTTTTGTATAAACAGTTGTTACATATTTTAAAGCGACTAGTAGTGTCATTAATGAAAGATAAGTATTAAGAAAATATTCGGTAGAATAAATAACTTAGAACTGTGTTTTATGAGATTTTATCGTAAAAGCATCAGATGCTTGTTCCGTATGGTAAAAGATGGTCTGATATGAGATCACACCACATATCCTTATCCGTTTAATGAATATTGTATTCATGAAATGATTAAATCTCATTTAACCGATGATTGTCATTGGACCACAGATTTATAAAACTAATACTTTGGAAGTATGTAGTTTAATGAATTTGAAATTGTCTTTTATAGTTTTCTTTACTTCGTAACCCAGTTAATGAATTGTCATGACTTAGTTATGTGTTTCTACTAGAGAACATGTTGAACGTCTTGAATTGTTAAAGAACTGTCAATATGTTTCTAATGGAACTCGGATAGAATGTTTTGAATAGTTCAATGATATTTTATCTGTAATGTTGAAAACTGTATCTTTAGAAATTCATTGCGTGTCTTTGAATTGTTCGAAGATGTTTGATTTGATCAAATACATGAATTTAAGGCAATTAAGTTCTAAATTTATTTAATGAATATGATTCTTACTCAGTATTAAACTTCCACGATTCCATTTTGATGGAATTGATCAGTGGGAGTGATCGAATCTTATATGATTTGATTCGTAGATATTGAGTGTTACCGAATTAATTTTCAATACTTTTGGGGTTATGCTCCAGTAACACTAATTCATCTCTTTAATTAAGGTTCCAATTGTTTCTACTGTTGCATATATGATATGTATAGTAGAAAATTCGAATCTTGAAAAGTTTAAGATTTGAAACTTTCTTTTGTATAATTGTTGTATAATTGAAAATGCTTATACCTCGGAGGTACGAGTGATATGTTTATCATTTATTCTATTCAATGGAATATTGTATTCTATTTGATAGAATATCTTTTCTACGATCCCAAGTAATAAAATTGTTTTATTACTTGGTGGTCGACATTGGATGTTGACGATTGTAGAAATGACTTGACTTAGTGAAGTCAAATGTGAGAATGATAAACTGTGATGGAACTACATAATTAATAAGATGAAAAGACCCTTAGACAACTTCCGTATAAGTTTAATAGGATGTCAGAATCATTTACAAAGTATTTGATACTTAATGATTCTGTTGTTTTCTTATTGTAGAAAATTATCCTATAACTTATAGTGGGAGCAATATTTGATATCGATTTCGGAAATTAGCATTGAACCATAAATCTAAGATTGTTCATGGCTTACGACGATCAAGTTTTGAACTTGATTAGGCTTTCGTTATGAATAGTTCATAAAATGTGCAAATTATTTGCGCAGTAAAAGCAAAGTGAGCTCGATAAATGTTTGACCTTTATAGTATGATAGTGAGAAAGGTTATGCTCAGTAGTCTATTGTAGATTCTGAGAAAGCTTGTCTCTAGTCGCACTTATTGAACCATTAAAGATTTATTGGTTAATGTTGATATTAAACTGTATTTTTGCTAAAGAATGTAAAATGGCGTTCTTGAGTGATTTCTTCAAATGAGAGATCCGTCGTGATTTCTTTGTTTAAAGAGTTCATTCTAGAATGGCCCTTGAGTTTGTATTCTGCTAAGATTACAGTTTGATATACTAGCTTATGGAGCCTATTGTAGACTCAGATAAGCCTTCCAGAAATTCGTGCTCTCTGTTTTTGATATTAGTCAGATTCTGGTTTTATCGAAGTATAGAGAATACGTATTGTCAGTAGGGTCAGTGGAGAGCGTACAAATTTCTTTCTAGTATTATATATCATGAGTATTCTTTTCTCCGTGTAAACAGTGGGAGTAGTCTCTGTTATATTTGATATAAAGTTTATATAAAATAAAAACTAAGAGACTTGTGAGATATCTCATTAATCGCATATTAGATATGATCTAATAAAGAACACAGTAAGACTATCTGTATGACAGTTAGTGTAACTGTTTGACAGTTAACATGTCTTTTATGTACATAGTATTCATTTTTCGTAAAGGATGATACCTTTGTCGAAAGTGAGATTGATTAGAATATCTAGTCAATCTTATCCATCATAGGATGATGGCGTAATGAATATTATATTATGTGCGATTAACAATATCATTTTAATCGTAATTGTTACATATAATTTTGATATGGTATAGATCATATGATGGTTCTAGAAACAAATTCTTTGTGATCTTTGAGATATTAAGAACGAGTTTCTTATTCATGGAGAATTTAGTCAGCAACCATAAGGTCATATTAGTTTTGATTCTAATTATGACATTAGATGGTCTATGTCATATAAAGTTAGAAAAGATGTAGTGGGAGTGTCACTATTGATTCTACTGAACTAGTGGAATCAGTTGAAACTTATGAAGTTTTGACTTATGAAGTTGCAAAGTGACCTCATTGATTAGAAGTCTTCGTATAGTGTAGTGCTTGCGGTTGCCTTATAGTATTTTGGATTTGATCTCTAAATACATAGATAACTCAGTAGCTATAGCACAATACTAATATAGCATCTGAGTCATATTGACGTGGAATTTGATTCTATAAAATATGAATGATGCTGGATTAGGAAAACGGTTGGGTTTGTTTGACAGACTCGATTTTTAAAGCAGACTTACTTGTTCTTGCCTACCTCTTCAGTGCTGGTGAGCACTTGAGGGCCATGAGTATGTGATATACATTGAGATGTGTATAGGATACCATGGATTGGCACTAGAGCAAGTGGGAGAAATTATTAGGGTTGGTGCTCGGAGCGCCAATCCAGATCGTATTTATGTCCGATTCATTAATTCGAGTGGTTCAATTTTCCATAATATTACTAATTTTACTGGTAGCGCACCCTTGTCTTTTATACACTTATTCGATCTAATCTCGATTAGATTGAAACTGAATCGATTTAGTGATACGTGTATATTAGACAAAGACCCTAGGATTTACAGAATAGTGTGCAGTTAAAACATAATTTGTAATTGACATGGGAAAACACTATTAGTTGTATATCCTTATATAAGGTTCCTGGTCAAGATTTACTAACACGGGTCGGTTAGTAAAATCTGCTGAGACCAGTACATGTCGTATATCTTGACTTGGTCCGATGGTTTATCCCAGTGAACCATGAGTCTCGGGAGACTCGTATAGACATGTAGGTGTTTATTTGATAAACACTGAACGACTCACTGAAGGTTTCCTAATAGATGGTACACAACGTCAATAGGAAGCTTCTCGAGTTGAGCGAGCATGGTGGGTGGTCGACTTCGACTTGAGATACCACAGTGGGATATATGAGTTATCCTCCACACTTTGATGGCAGTCACGTCAAACATTATCATGATCAGACCTCCGCCTATTCGTTGGGTGTGGACTGATGCTAATGATATCCAGTGCGTATCAAGATAGGATCCGTCAGTCATGTGTACATGGCATATGCATCCTCACGTGTTACGATCTAGTAAATCCATGGCCGTGGTATAACATCGGAAATAAGTTCCGGGTGTTATTTAGAGATCGTAAATTAAAAGTCGACTGTATTATACTGAACGGATTTGACGTTCTCATCTATATCCCAGGTATAATACGGATGGCCTGTGACGGAGGGATTATACATATGCTATGACCTCGACTTGTATGGTTTAGCGAGATTATCCGTGGTCGTCATAATCCACGAGTGGGTGGACTATGGACACAAAATTGGATTTTGTGACGGATAAACCTAAACTTAGAGAGTCCCACAATATGAAGTGTACTCGTTGAGCACTTGGGCAACTCGATATGAATAATACGGATTATTTCATATACTTCACCGGATTAAATGAGTTAATTCGGATCGTTTAATCGGTTTAAACGATAACACATGCATTAGGGGATTTTGTTTGTTAATAATTATTGTGTATTTGTATTTGATACATAATTTGATTAGATACACATTAATTATTTGTCAAATGAGATTTTGGCACATACCATAAATATATGTATTTATATTAAGTAAATAAAATACATATATTTTGTAAATTAATGTTTAATTATTTAATAGTTAAATAATTAAATAATCAATTTTTCTAACATTTCCATTTATTATAATTGTTATAACAAATGGTGGATTATGATAGGAAACATGAAATGGCTTTTAATTTCACTTTTTATGTCTTAATTTGATTGGATTAAAGTAAAGTGAAATTGTTTTAATTTGATTAAAAAAATAAAAATACAAATATGCCCCACTTTTCCTATATATTCGGCCAACACAACAAGGAAATGAGAATTTGATTTTCTCTCTCTTGTCCATTTAAACACATTGCCGAGAGTCTCAAATAAGCAAGAAGAAAATGGGTTTCTTCATTTTTCCTTGATGATTCAAGCAAACAAAGTGAACAAAAAATCAAGATATGCTTAAGGAAACTTGGTTTTTAAGGTAATCTTCCATATCCTTGAGCTTTGAAAATTAGTTTCTTGTTCTTGATATATTAGAATAGTTCTAGGGTTTTCTTCATTTGTTTAAATTGGGGCTTTTGGTTGTTGATGGATGAATGGAAGTAATAAGCATGTGAGAAGTATGAATTTGATGAAATTAAAGTAGTTTCATTCCAATTTTGTTCAAATTATTCTTGGACAATAAGTTGTCATTCTAGAGTGTAAAAACCACTCATTTTATGCCTAGAATTGTTCTAGAGTGATTCATATGTGTGGTGACTTGATTTGGTGTGTTGATTAATTTGATTAATCTTGAAATTTTGGATTAAAAGCTTGAAAATGACAATTTCGGTTATGCAGATCAGATCTGCTCAAACTGGAAATTCTGGGGTATTTTTGATGTCCTACGAATGTAATGGATGTGTTTTGGGAGTTGGCACAATTGCCAGAAAGTGTTTCCGACTTGAAATAAGCGAAAAAGGCCAAAAACGGTTGTTACCAGGTGGATTTGAGCCAACCGGGTGACGGCTGTGAAAAACAGTGGTTCCGTCACTGTTTGGGCAGCCTATGAACTGCCCCGACACTATTGGATCTGACCTGGGAAGTTTCCATAAGTGGGTGTAGTCGGTTCGGTCAAAAATGCGTTTAGGAAATTTTGCGGAAAAAAAAAAAACGATTTTCGTAAAAGTTTCGCGAGTTTTCACCATATTTATGTTGATATTTGATATTGAATAAATAGGTTTAGTGAAATATGAATAAATTATTCATATTATCTTGAATAATTAATTTGGTATTTTGAAAAAGTTTTTAAAATACGATTTCGCCCGAACCGCACTTCCGCTGCGCCCATCTCCCAAAACCCCAACAATTATTACAGGAAGGGACCCGATTGATTTTTCAAGACCAGCTGCAGAGGTAAAACAATTTGACATACCGCGCGCATTGATATCATCTATCAAACACTATGCAACAAGGGCAGCCGTGAGTTGTCTAGAATTTTATGAGATCTTAAGCGACTTCATAAAATAGAGTTCTATTTATAAATGAGAAAAATATAAACGAATCGTATTATACATTAAAAATTAAAATTTTTATATATACCGGTGGCTTAATTTGGGGTAAAATTAGGGGTGCCAAATGACTGGATGTATGTGTTGAGGTTATACGGTGCGGAAGCGCGGTTCAGGTGAAATTGTAAATTTAAAATTTTTAAACTTATTGAATAAATGTTCTGATATTCGATATCTATAATTAATTCATATTTCACCTAAATATATTATTCGATATCAAATAACGTCTTAATTAATATTGAAAACATTACAAAACTTTTACGGAAATGGTTTGCCGCAAAATAGCATAAAACACGTTTTTAATCTAACCGACCAAACCGAGAACACACGGGGGCTGCCCAGGTCGGCCTCAATAGTATTTGGGCAGTTCAAGGACTGCCTAAACAGTGACCAATTCGCAATTCGCTATTTGGATTGTCGTTATCCGATAAGCTCAAAGCTCATCCGTAATTAGCTTTATGGAATTTTTCTCCAATTTTGAATTATCTCCTATACCTTGTATCATCACTGTGTCACTAAACTCTTGTTCGCTTTAAAATTTCTGTTCATGTGTTGTGCATACGCTTGTTGGTATTGACATAATTGTGCCTTGATTTATACAACTGAGAATGATAATTTAATCGTTATTAAAAATGGAGATTACCGACCAAATATTCAGTCGGTAATCACGGCCGAATATTCAGTCCGTTATCACGATTACCGACCGAATATCTTTAATCAGTATTTGACTCGTTGGTCGGTAAAATTACTGATCGAATGAATAAATGAATAAATAAATAAATAGATTTTGTTGACCGAATTATAATTCGGTCGGTAAACTATACCGAGGCCTTAGTACCACACAAGAGTGAGCCCAGAGTAAACCCACACAATCCATATTTAATTTTATAAATTAATGTAATTTGTGTGTCTTGAACCCTTTATAAATTAATGTAATTTGTGGTCTTGAACCCTTGAACTCAAGATTGAATGTATATCATATTTTCATTAGGTTATGACATATTCTTGTTATAGTAGTATGAAGAATAAGATATATATATATATATATAGATATATAGATATAATATATTATTTTATTTCTATTTGTTTTAATTTACCGACCGACCGTTATTCAGTCGGAAAAATGAATAATTTTTTTTTTATAATTAATATTCTTTGAGTGACCGAATGAATATTCAGTCGCTATTTATATCAATTACTGACCGAAATTTCGGTCGGTAATTATTGGCGGCATAAACTGGCGCCAATTTAATATTTCGCGTTGTATTACCGACCGACTATCTACTGAATATTCGGTCGTTAATTGATCAGAAATTATTTTTATCATTTTCGATCGGATTCAGTCTAATAAATACCAAAAAATTACCGAAATAATTTCGGTCAATAATTTCACATATATAAAATATTCTATTTAATGATTAAAAATTTATAGACTACAATTCCACACATAAAACTCTCGCCACGTTATACTATAAAATTTTGGTGGCCGGCCGCGGTGCTGCCCAATCTGATCGCTGTTTGTTTTTAAAATAAATTTATTAATTATAAATAAGAATAAAAAAATAAAGTTAATATATGTACAAAAAATCAAAAAATTTAATTTTTTTTAAGAAGGTGATATATTTTTACAACGCAGTACACTATTTTGTTATCCCCAATTATGAGTTTAGTTTATTAATAGGGAAATTATCAATCGTATATTTAATGTTTAACATATTAAAAAAAAATATAAATTCTAAAATTTTATTTACCGGTCCACCCAAAATTATAAAGTGTATCAAAAATATAGAAAACATTCTATATATTTTGCATCAAATATAAACCTAAATTATTGACACATGTTTCAAAATATTTTGTATCAAATACATATCTAAATTATTGACACATGTTTCAATCATATATATAATTTTAGTACAAATTTGATAAACTTTACAATCTTTAAGTGGACATGTGAATAAAATTATAATATTTATATATTTTAAAGATGTGTCAATCTTTAAAGATATGAATGATAATTGTTCTTTTTAATACAGATTAGATAAGTCGTATTAGCATACCAAACAGACCATGATATAGGTTTTTTTTCCTATCGATAAATTTTCGGATCAAATCATTGACACACATTCACACTTTTTCTTTCTATATAAATTAATGAAAAATTCAATTTGTTAATGATATAATTTTACTTTATCCATGTTAAAATAAAAAATATATATGTAATTGATCATTGGAATGATGTAAAGAGATACTACCAATAAGTTTGGGTTTCTTAGACTTTGTGTTGGGGTTGGTGTTTGTGCATCAATCCATAGCGTATTTATGACACGTTCATGGATAGAACAATTAGCACCTCTTGTCTTTTATATACATATTCATTCTAATTTAGTTTAAATTAAAACTAACTAAGGTTTATTGATGTATATATTAGACAAATACCCGAGGAATATACAATAGTCACACATTACAATGAGGTTTGTAATTAAATTGAGATGTGTTACTACTGGTAGTATATTCTCAAATAAAGTTCTTGATTGAGAATGCTGACGTGGGTCAGTTAGTGTAAAATTCGTTGAGACCGGTACATATTGTATATCGAGACTTGGTCCGATGGCTTATTTGAGAGACTCGTATAGACATGTAGGTGTTTATTTGATGAGCACTGAACAACTCACTGGAAGCATTCATAATAGATGACATACCAACATCAATAGGAATCTTTCTAACTTAAGTAGCATATTCGGTCTTTTGACTTGAGATACCACTGTGGATATATGAGTGATCCTCCACACTTTGACAACAATCACATCACTAGTCAATCTAGACCAGACCTTTGCTTGTTCGTTGGGTGTGGACCGATGCTCATGATATTATATGATGTATTCAGAGAGGACCGTCAGTCCAGTGTGTGAGATTAAGACATCGATTTCGTGATCTTTAAATCTGCAACCAGAGTATATTCTGGAAATGATTTCCGAATGTTGATTGAGAGATCAAGAATATGTCGCGACATAAATATGAATTATACATTTTGGAGATTTGACGGTTTCATCTATATCTCCGTTAAAATTCGGATACTCTATAACAGTGAGACTATACGGTATGCCTAGAACTCAACTTGTATGGTTCAGTGTTGTTTCTATGGATGTCATAATTTGCGAGTGGGCGAATTATGGACACAAAATATGTTCCATGATAGATATACTTGAACGTAGAGAGTCTCATAAATAAAGTATACTCATAAAGCACTAAGACAATTAAATACGAATAATATAGATTATTCATAACTTTACACATACCGGAGTATTTTTGTACCTAATTGTATATGTATATGATACATAATTTGATTAGGTACACATTAGAGCTAATAAATTTTGACATATGTCAAATAAATAATTATCTAATTAATTAAAAACTAATTAATTAATAATTATTTATTATAGAATATTCTTGAAATATTTTTATTAAAGCTTATTAGATAAGCTTTATACATGGAAATGTTAAAATTACCCCCTTTTGTCTATTTAAAGACAATTTTCGTTACTATTCATAGGGAAACATCTTGGCTTTGTAAAGGTTATAAAAGAGAGCAAAATTTGGGGTTTTAATAGGGTTTATGATATTCCTTCAATTTAACACTAAAAGAAGGGGTTATGGAAGAATTAATAGAGGCAAAAGCAAAATCAAATAGGTTATGAAATTTTCTGAATCGTTTCGAAAGCGTTTTGTGAATTTCTGGCAAAAATTACACTAGAAGCAAAATGATAATCTGCTAAAATTAAAATAATCAGTCGCTACTACAGTGAACGAACCACTGTAATCAATGTAGCACTGGACTTATCTAATTGTCCAGTTATCCCGATCAATCGATTTGATGAACTGGTAAATCGATTAACGTGTGATCGTGGAAAGTATTTCCAAATATTTTATCCCGAGTTTTTATACGTAATCACTCACAATATTTCATATTAATGAGTGATTTGGGAAAAATACGGATAAATTAGAGGTATATGATACCGATTAATTTACCAAAATTAAAAATATTTTAAATGTTGATTTCATCCCCCGATGTACTTCTGTTGCATTTGCCCATACAGAAATGGTATCAGAGCGAGTCTGATCCATCATCCATAATAGATTTTATGTAATAATATATGATATTAGAATCTAAATTAATGTTTACACATGCATTAATCTAGATATTTCTTGAATTTACGGTTCCACTTCAATGGAAAACATAATGAAGTTTTAACGAGAAACTAATTTATCAAGAAAATGATCTGGATTAAATATCTATCTATGATGTAGATCCTAAGCCGAAAATCTCACAGTAGGAAAATCCCCATTAATAAGACTTAATAGTAACTTGCGTGAAGGAAGACTTATTTTTTGATCCGTCTTATCAATAAGGATGCAAGTGAATTCCTGATGATGTGCCTGTAATGTGCCAAAGATGTGTAGATATAGCTGATGGAAGTTTACTTGTGTAGGAATCAATGCACGAAATTTTCGTTAAACACTCCTTGCGCAGCGGAAATGCCCTTTGGCATCGGGGATGGACCCTTGAAAATTTTCCGCCCTTTGCCCCCTTTTTGCTGAATCTGAATAGGTCTTATAAGTCATTATGTTGTGTTATTTTGATTTATTTTATAACACCGATCAGCCCCCCAAAATCAGTAGCGAATTAGAACAGTTTCTAACATCGAAATGGCACACTGCTTCACTGAAAAATTGATGTTGTTTGTAGATTTTTCAGTGGCTGTTCTGGGCAAAAAAATCACTCTAAAACTATGCTCCCAAAATGTCCACAAACCAGTCCTCTATGCTCCCAAAATTTTCTGCACAAAATGGAACAAAAAACAAAGCCACAAAGAGTTATAAATCTTGCGGCAGACAGCTGATTTTTCTTATCACTGTTGTGAGTGATAAGATGAAGAAGAAGATGTAGGAAATGATTTCTTGCACTGCAGAAGAGTGTTAGACATCGGGATCGACATTGAATTTTTTTATGCCTTTGCCCCTTCTTAGATCGAAACTGTCCAACCTCTTTGGACTTGTTTTGCTTATATTTTTAATGATTTTTCAAATAAGGGACAAAAACTTTTAATTAAACTATTTAATTAATATAAACGTCTTATAAATTCCAATGGTACGTGAAATTGTGTTCCGAGTGCAGACCGCACTACCGTCCATTCAGAATCGGCTATGGAATTTACGTCCGGATTTCCATCTGATATACTAAGGGAAAATATAATGCACTTATAAACCCCTCCACACATATTAAATTCAAATTTCCAATTTTTAAACCATTAAAATAATTAATCTTATTAATTTATTTTCATGCATATCATATTCCAATTTAACCCTTTTAAATTTCATAAAATCAATTTTTTTGACTAGAATATTCATGCATCTATTACATGTTATGGCATGTGAAAACGCAAGAGTAGGCACCCTGAGCTATATGACATGTTACTCAAACATTTCGAATTAAACATACATAATACATAAAAAATAAAATTGCATTGATTGAGCTCTTATTTTTCCTATACTACTCTAATTAGTATAAAATTTACCAAGACATTCCTCGATCTTCAAATCTTGCTCCATGGATTGGGAACAACTCTATATGAATTAGTTGACGGCGTCAGCTCTCCAATTTACATAAAAGTTGATACAACTCAAAAATGATATAAACTTTATTACCTTATGGCATTCCATTCACCAAAATAAAATAACATAAAAATAAGAGCCAGAAAAATTTACGGCCAATGCAATACATTCATTACATGAACTAGGGGTGTTCATAGGGTCGGGTCAACCCGCGACCCTACCCGACCCGCGCGGGTCCAACAAAAAAATCGTGAAATTTTGACCCGACCCGACCCGAAATTTCGGATCGGGTCACGGGTTTAGGTAAAAAAAGTCGGGTCTGACCCGACCCGATAGTATTATAATATATATTTGTTATGATATAACTTTAACAAGAAACATTTGTAGTTGGAATGGCAAAGTAGTTGCTTGGTCATGAAAGGGCCCCAAGTTCGAATCCAACCATGCCCAAAATCCGAAAATTTTGCTTAAATATTTTTTAAAAATAAAATGGTGGCAGTGGGAATTGAACCTGAGACTAAGAAAATGTTAACTAGAGGCTTTACCATTAGAACACCAAACATATCTTGCAAATTTGTACCCAAAAAAAAAAATATATTATATGTATAATATATTATGGTGACCCGACCCGACCCGCGGTTTTTTGACTCGACCCGTTGCGACCCGACCCGCGCGGGTCAGCTGCTTTAATTTCGGGTTTCGGTTCAAATAAACCGAGTGACCCGACCCGATCGGGTAAAAAAAAACCCGAAAAACCCGACCCGACCCGACCCGTGAACACTCCTAACATGAACTTAAACAAAAATAGTCATCACATGAATATAAAAATTGTGCCTACTCATCACAAGATGCAAAAATCTTTATATCCCATATAAATAAATAAAAACAGAAAATTTTAAATAAAAATAAGAAGGGTTAAAAATACTTTTCAACCTCGCTCTTGATGCCAATTGTAGAAAATTTGATTTCGTGATGGTTATGCCTAAATCTAGAGAGTCTCACTTAATGAAATATACTCGTAGAGCACTAGGGCAACTTTAATGATTAATTATTTAAATGTTAAGTAATTAAATTAATTAAATAAGCAAATATCTTTTACATGATTTTATTTTTGGAAATGGCAAGTTATAATTGTTGGGAAGCGGCTGCGAGTGCGCAGTGGAAAATTAAAAATTATGATGCCGCTATCCCTTTGCCCAAGACCCATTTGTTTTGATTATTCTACAAGCCTATGCATGTTACTATATATTCTAAGCATAAAAACTCATAAAACATGCAAAAAAATATAAACCTAAACATGCTAACTATCATAAGAACTCTAATTAAAATAAAGAAAGAAAAAGACTTACTTGAACCGAAGACTCATCCAGTCTTCCCTCCAATCTACAAGCTTTTCTCGAACTCAGCAAGCTCTTCCACGTTCCAAAGAGCCACCCAAGTGTGTGGCCTCCAAAGGTGCACACACCAAATCCAAAACTCAACGGAAAGACTACGCCTTGAGTGCACGGGTATTTTGCCCTTGGTGCTAGCCTAGGCAAATATCTCAAAACTTTTAACTTGATATTCCTCTAGTCAATTAGACTTTAGGATCCTCAAAATCAGTGGCTTACTCTTAAACTTTAGAGTTGCTCACTTATATAAACCCAAGATATGAAAGGTTTCTTTTTGGTGTAAAAATTTGTAAAGAATTCTTTGGGTTTATATAGGTGCTCCAAATACAACAAAATTAATTAAGAATCCGATGTGGGATAAATGCTAATTTAATCTTAGCCATTAGATCTTAATTTAGTGGTTTAATGAGATTATAAAACCCTAATAAGAGTTTGGGCCGAATTGGAATTCAAAACAAATAACAAATAAATAAATAAAAAATAAAGCGCCATCTGCGCCCTTATTTATTTATTTATTTATTTATTCCAATTCCCAAAGTTCCCTTATCGTCATTCACCAATCCCTAAGCCACTATGGAACCTCATAAATGATATGTTCAATAATTAAATACATTGAACCATTTATGAACAATTCCTACAGCAATCATATATGCTGTTAAATTTATATTGTGCACTGTTAACCATTGATTTCGACTTTATTGTGTGTGACCTTTTGGGTTCCCCTCAAGTTGGACATGAAATGAATCGTGATAATTTAATCGAACATAAATTATCCTCCGATCAGATGGTCGTTCGATTTCAATGACCAAGGTTGACATCTAGCAACATGCCAAGGCCCCCAAATGAGAAGGAAATATATATATACCCATTCTGTATGCGATTTACATATGATACGGTCCATCGCCTCACTGTGTCCCCACCATTTGACCTATGGTATGGAAAGTGTCTACCAATATAGTCAAATGTATGATTTTGATAGTGTCATGAATCGTGCTAACCCAAGAATCTCACATGATTCTTCCACTGGGCCACAGTCTCAAGCACTGATCACACATATCAACTCGCGAACGGGAATACTACTCTTATAAGAAAATATTATCCGAGAGAGTGGCGATTCTCTGTTGTATCTTTACAAACTTAATGTGTTTTAATAAATGACCCAATCATACCCTATGACCGGATCTTTTGAACCGGGGAAGGAGAATGTCAAAGTCATTTGATCCACACATAAGATTGTAAAGACCTCAAGTCTAAGGACTAGTCATACAATCGATACATGAAAGTTCTCACAGACACATGGGATAAATACTCCATGTGAAAAATTTCGGTGGTCAGTTCGATGGACATGAGCAACTCATGCATCCATGTGATACACCTAGCGGACGGATCTCCGCTTGTAGCCTATGAGATCGGCTACCCCACTTAAGGGCGAATCATATCATCATGCTAGTCTTTCCGCTTTGTGAATGCCCAAATTATTCACAAAACCATGACTAGGAACATTTGAGAGTAATGATTCTCATAAGGCGTGGAAGCCATCATCTTATTACTCCAAGAGCTTTATTACAGTGTTTGATGATTCATATAATTTATGTAAGACACGTATAATAAAGATTGCCATTTTATTAATTAATGAAAATATTGCAAATACATGTACATATAGCCCATCCACAAGTTGGGTATAGGACATATCCCTAACAATCTCCCACTTACACTATAGCCAACTAGTATTAATCTGGACACCATACTCTTGGGTGTGCCTATCATGCTTTTGTTGAGTCAGCCCTCTAGTCAGAGAATCTGCAAGATTATCTTCTGTGGGTGTTTTCTCTATAATAACTTCTTTTCTCTCAAAAATCTCCCTGATGAGATGAAATCGCCTGAGTACATGCTTGGATTTCTGGTGGGACCTTGGTTCCTTTGATTGAGCAATGGCGCCCATGTTGTCACATTACATCATGATGCCATTCTTTATCGCGGGAAGCACTTCTAGCTCTGTGATGAACTTCTTTATCCAGACTGCTTCTTTAGCTGTCTCAGATGCTGCAATATACTCGGCTTCAGTGGTGGAGTCCGCTGTAGTTGACTGCTTTAAGCTTTTCCAGCTGAAAGCTCCACCATTCATAGTAAACAGATATCCTATTTGCGATCTGCTGTCATCCCTATCGGTCTGAAAGCTCGCATCACAGTAACCAATGACTTTCATCTCAGAACAATCTCCGTATGTCAAGATGACATCCTTAGTTCTTCTCAGTACTTGAGGATTATTTTGACAACTGCCCAGTGTTGCTCACCATGATTTGCCTGATACCTGCTCGTTATGCTAAGAGCATAAGAGACATCAGGTCTTGAATAGAGCATGGCGTACATGATCGATCCTATTGCTGAAGCATAAGGGATCCTACTCATATGCTCTCTATCTGAAAGATTATGTGGACATTTCTCCTTAGATAATTTGATTCCATGACAAGTAGGTAAATTACCTCTTTTGGAATCTTCCATTTTGAATCTTTTCAAAACTTTATCTATGTATGTAGATTGAGAAAGTCCTAACAACCTCTTAGATCTAATACAATAGATCTTAATGCCAATGATGTATTCTACTTCTCCCAAATCTTTCTTGGAGAAATTCTGAGATAACCATTGCTTGGTGGCTTGCATCATAAGAATATCATTCCCGATGATTAATATGTCATCGACATATAATACAAGAAATATAATAGCACTCCCACTACTTTTCCTGTAAACACAAGGCTCGTCTACATTTTTTATGAAATCAAATTCTTTGATTATCTCATCAAATCGTATATTCCAACTTCTAGAGGCTTGCTTGAGTCCATAAATGGATCGTTTAAGCTTGCATACTTTATTATGATCATCCTAGATGCAAACCCCTCAGGTTATGTCATATAGACTTCCTCTATGAGGTTCCCATTAAGGAAAGCTGTTTTGACATCCATCTGCCAAATCTCATAATCAAATTGTGCAGCTAGTGCCAGTAAAATTCGAATGGACTTTATCATTGAAACAAGCGAGAAGGTTTCGTCATAGTTAATTCCTTGGATTTGTCTATAACCTTTCGCCGCCAACCTAGCTTTATAGGTTTGGATGTTGCCTTCTGCATCAGTTTTACGCTTGTAAATCCACTTGCAGCCAATGGGTTTTATCACTTCAGGTGCATCCACCAAGTCCGAGACTTGATTTTGATACATAGAGTCTATTTCGGATATCATGGCCTTAAGCCACTTGACTAAATCAATGTCACGCATTGCTTCGTCATAACTGGTGGGATCGTCATATCAATGACCTGATCATGTTCCTTATCAACATGGAAACCATATCTTTCAGGCTCATATATTTCCCTACCAGACCTTCTAAGTTCATAACCTTGTGGTTGTTCCGTCTGTGCCCTTTTGAGGGGCCTGGGGTTTAGTTCTATGTTAGTTTGTTCTTCTCGTACCTCATCGAGGTCAAGTCTACTCCCACTATATTTTTCTTGAGAAGGAATTCATTCTCTAGAAATTTAGCATTTCGTGAGACAAATGTTCTTTGTTCATTGGGACGTAGAACACGTATACTCTTGAGTTCA
>SKCR01025030.1:0-18448 GCA_019454045.1 Zanthoxylum bungeanum | reverse complement strand
AACCGGTAAAAGGCACTTTCATTACTACATAGTTAATTTTGTACAATAATACATATCATTTACAAAATAGTGACGCTATGGGTCATTACTGTCTAACAATATCGAACCAGTATCGGATGATCAACATGTAGGTCTGGGGCTGGAGATGTGTCTGCCCCGTACGATACACATATCGGACATCAAGCAACTAGTCTCTTTGAATCGATAATCCTGACCTAGTCATATTATCCCGATGGTTGCAACCATTATAGAGTACTAGTTCTGTATCCCTCGCGATCATCATCTCCATATGTCTGAAGTGATACTTCCATCTTGACATCACACCCATACCCTACGATTCTCGATAAACCCAGAAGAGGTGTTCACAGAACCCGTTAAAGCCCTGGACCACCAAAACTAAAGTTTACCGATTGTCGTAAGTACTAGCGATGCAAGTCTCAGGTTAAGATCATAGCACCTACCCTGACGCGACTCCCATAGACACGCAGACATACTACAATGGGATTCCTCGGGGTCTATCCAGAGCGAAGCTGTTTTCCGTACCATCGGTAAAACACAACCTCCTACCGCACTTGCATAAGTATCCTATACTTAAATATATGAGAACTATTCTGTTGTGCCATCACAACATGCACAAGTGGTACTAGTCTATTCCGCATTATCGATGTCCAATCTCGATAATACTACGACTAGGGATTTTAATGATTAAACCTTTATGGATGATACCGTCTCATATCATCACAATCCGGAACTAATCATAGGGACTCTTACCATTTATATCAAAGTAAATAAATTACAACGTAAAAGGCATTTAATTACTATATTTAATTTGTACAATAATACAATATCATTTACAAAATAGTGACCTATGGGTCATAACTGTCTAACAATCTCCCACTTGGCCTATAGCCAGTCACTCAAGCATCTAATACCTGAACTATGTATGTGTCGCTCAAACTTTTCCCGAGGAATTATTTTCGTCTGCGGATCTGCAATGTTGTCCTCTGATGCGATCTTTTCGATCTTCACATCGCCCGATGTATGATCTCTCGAATCAGATGGAATCGTCGAAGAACATGTTTGGATCGTTGATGAGACCTTGGTTCCTTAGCCTGCGCTATGGCCCCGCTATTGCCAATACAATAAACGGGCTCAGCTGCTAATGGAACTACTCCTAATCCAACTAGGAATTTTCGGATCCAAACCGCTTCCTTTGCTGCTTCAGCTGCTGCAATGTACTCCGCTTCAGTTGTTGAATCGGCAACAGTATCTTGCTTGGAAGATTTCCAGCTCACTGCTCCGTTATTCAAGCAAAATATGTACCGGTTTGCGACTTGAAGTCGTCTCTGTCGGTTTGGAAACTTGCATCGGTATACCCAGATACCTCAAGTTCTCCATCCATCTCCATAGATTAAGAAAACATCCTTAGTTCTCTTAAGATACCTAAGGATACTCTTAACCGCCATCCAGTGATCCTTTCCTGGATCGGCCTGATATCGACTACACATGCTCAAAGCATAGGACACATCAGGTCGTGTACATATCATGGCATACATGATCGATCCACTGCCGAGGCGAACGGAGTCCGACTCATGTTGTCTCTCTCATCTTGTGTTTTAGGACACATGTCCCTAGATAGATAGACGCCATGTGATGTTGGCAACAGTCCCCTCTTGGACTGATCCATGTTGAATCTCTTCAACACTTTATCAATATATGTACTCTGGGAGAGTCCAAGTAGCCTTCTAGATCTATCCCTTTAGATCTTTATTCCTAGAATAAAAGCTGCTTCTCCCAGATCTTTCATGGAGAATTTCAATGAAAGCCAAGCTTTCACCGACGTTAACATGGGAATGTCATTGCCTATAAGCAATACATCGTCGACATAAAGGACAATAAAAGTCAGTGCACTCCCACTAACCTTCTTATATACACAAGGATCATCTACGTTTTGAATGAAATCATATTCTTTTATAACCTCATCAAAACGTTGGTTCCATGACCTCGATGCTTGCTTCAGTCCATAAATGGACCGATTTAACTTACAAACCTTGTTTGCAAGTCTTGTGCGATAAAACCGTCAGGTTGTTGCATATAAAACATCCTCCAACAGGTTTCCGTTAAGGAAAGCGGTTTTAACGTCCATCTGCCATATTTCGTAATCGTAATATGGCAGCTATCGCAAGCATTATCCGAATGGATTTAATCATGGCAACGGGTGAGAATGTTTCGTCATAATCAACTCCAAGTTGTTGACGATACCCCTTCGCTACGAGCCTAGGTTTGTACGTTTTGTACGTTGCCATCCATGTCGATCTTCTTCTTGAAGACCCATTTGCATCCAATAGGCTTTACGCCTTCTGGTGCATCAATAACTAGTGTCCAAACTTGGTTTGTATACATGGAATCCATTTCGGCCTTCATGGCCTCTTGCCATAAAGTTGGATTCGATACCTTGTATCGCTTCCACTACGTAGCCGGTCAGTATCCTCAATAAGATTAATATCTACATGAGGTGAGATCAGGAATCCATACCTCTCAGGTATTACCCTGACTCTCTCCGACCTACGTAGTCCTTGTGTAATTGAAGATTGTGGTTCAGTCTCATCCTGGATGGACTGTTCATGTTCCATTCTCGATTCATTGCCAGGAACAGTATCACTACGACTTTCATCGAGTTCTACTTTCCTCCCACTAAACACTGCATTTAGGAATTCCTTCTCAAGGAAAACCGCATGTAGAGCAACAAATACTTTGTTCTCTTGTGGTAATAGAAGTAATATCCTTTGGTTTCCCTAGGATATCCAACAAATAGGCATTTATCTGATTGGGTTCAAGTTTGGTACCTTCCAAACGTTTGACGTATGCCCAGCAACCCCAAATCTTCAGGAATGAGAAACCTGGTTTCTTTCCTGTCCATATCTCATACGGAGTCTGTTCAACAGACTTTGATGGAACCCTATTCAAAATAAGAATTGCACTTTCTAATGCATGTCCCCAGAAGGATATAGGTAGCTCAGTGCGACTCATCATTGACCTTACCATGTCAAGCAAGGTACGGTTTCTCCGTTCACACACCCATTTAATTGTGGTGTTCCAAGAGGAGTCCATTGTGAAAGAATACCATATTCTTTCAAGTAATCTTGAAACTCATTACTTAAGTATTCGCCACCACGGTCCGACCGTAATGTCTTAATACTCTTGCCTGTTTGTTTTTCAACTTCGCGTCGAAACTCTTTGAATTTCTCAAAAGTTTCCGACTTGTGCATCATTAGATACACATAACCATAACGCGATGCATCATCCGTAAAGGTTACGAAGTATCGATATCCACCTCTAGCCTGGCTAGACATGGGCCCACAAACGTCACTATGAACGAGGGCTAACATTTCAGTGGCGCGTTCACCTTTACCACTAAAAGGTGATTTAGGCATTTTGCCTATAAACAAGATTCGCAGACGTCATATGAATTGGATCAAATCCGTCCAAGTACCCACTCTTCGAAAGTGTGGATATGCGAGTCTTGTTGATGTGTCCCAGACGACAATGCCACAAATAAGTTTCTTCCTTTGGATTACTCATTTTGAGCCTTTTGTTTGTTATTTTACGTTTTGGAGATTTATTTATATTCAAAATATAAAGACCATTATATGCATCGGCAGTGCAAATTTCTGCATCATCTTTATATAAATAACACCTGGTGTTTTTAAATACAAAGTGTACCCATACTGGGTTAACAAAGATACAGAAATAATATTCCTAGTTAAACTAGGAACAAATAACAGTCATTTAGTTTAAGTACATGCCCCGAGGGCAGTTCCAAAACAAAAGTGCCTACGGCCAAAACAGCAACAGAAGTTCCATTCCAACTCGTAGATCTACCTCCCCTGAAGCCAGTCTCCTGCTATCATGCAGATCCTGCACATCAGTACAAATATGAGAACCACAGCCAGAATCAAAAATCCAATTTTTATTAAGACTAGAAGTAGTCCATATTTATCTCAATAACAAACATACCTGAGGCCGGTGCCTTGCCCGCCTGTATGTCCTCCTTGTGTCCCTTGTTCATGCGGCAGTCACGGTTCCAGTGACCTTTCTTGCCGTATTTCAGGCAAACATCTTGAGACTTGTCCCTTGGCTTCCCAGAAGCCTTTGTTGACTTGGCCTTGCCTTTGTTTCTATGCTTTTTCTTCTTAACACCCAGTTGCCTTGAGCCCAGCTTTCGGCGTTTGAGATGTTGATGCAAAGTGCGCCTCGCGCTTGTTGCCTTTCAGAAGCTCTTTCTCTGACTCCTTGAGAATCGATAATAACTCTCCAAGAGTATCATCCGAATTCATCAATTTGTAGTTGATGACAATCTGTTTCCAAGTATCGGGTAGTGACTGTAGAAGTACATCTATAGACACTCAGCTCCAAGACTATACCCATATTAGCCAATTGGTCAATATCGGCTATCATTTGAGTCCCATGGACCTCAACAGAACTACCATCAGTCATACGGGAGCGAAAGATTTTCTTCACTAACTCATACCTCGTCATCCGCTTATTAGTGCGGTGAAGACCTTGCAATCTTGCCATCATATTATAATGATCCAAGTCCCTATTCGGCGGCGAAAGTTGAGTCATTGAAGCAAGCATGATCGACTGAGCCGTGTCACAATCATCACTGTGAGTTTTACATAACTCCAGCTCAAGTGGCTCAGTGGGCTTAGGCCGAGAGGTTTTTGTATCGTATATAGTATCCTCTCCGCCCCAAGGACTATCCTTAGGTTCATTTCCCAGTCGGCGAAGTTGGTGCCCTTGAACACATTATCACCCATGATTATGTCACGGACATTTCCTTATTTTCCATCTTAACTACGATAATCTAATTATCTAGTTAACGATATGTGGGTACAGTCAAACTGTTACATAAAAAAAAATAACATTGTATTAGTCCAACTAATGTGTAAATTTGACGAAATAAGTTGTGTAAGCGCGTAAAGCTAAGTATCTGAACGATAATTGCAAATTCAATACTAGCCTCCCACTAATTTCTCAAGTCTCTAACCCTCTGTTGAGTACTCGGGAAATCCAATTTCCTAGTGGGCTAGATCCCGTTAAATAACACACAACCTTGACTTTGGCCAACAAATTGTATGATATTTAACTAGGTAGATCTCGAAGATCAATTGGATCCCATCCAATTCCTAGATCCGGTAGGTGGACATCTAAGTCCGAAACATATACACATGTCAATGCATCCAATACCATTTTCCTAACCATTTCCTCTGAATCAACTAAGCCTTGCTTTGGCACAACAAACCTAATGATTCCAGTTAAGCGGGACCCATTGACGAGGAAAGTTTCGTAATCAATGTCGATGGACAAGAAGTGATCTTGACTTTGGCCAACAAATCACAACTTGGACAGGACACCGATGTGGAACAAAACTCTCATGATTCAAACACATCCTCAATTGACAAAGGTCTTGACTTTGGCCAACAAACCAATGCCAATTTCGGATCTTGAGAAAGAATCATTCAACGGAAGGAAAATCACTTAATATTGTTTGAGGGATTTTTCGCGTAATTGGAAAACCATTAATTTATCTTTGTTAGGTCTCATCCATCATACACCCTTAAGCATGCTTCTAAAACATCATAAAGCGCGTAAAGTAAAGTAATAGCGATATACGGATGGATATGAACAACAACTTGTTCCTAGAACAATCACTCCATTTCCTCTCCCCGCTAGCACTATTCTACTCTTACCCAATTACATAATACAATAAGAGAAACCTCATTTACATTGAGGGGAATTAGGTGAGAAGAGAATACAAAGAGACCAAAGAGAAAGGCTGGACACCGCCGGTCCAAATTTATAAATTCTAAATTTACAATAATTTCTAAAATTACCCTTCCCTTCTAATATCCATCCGATATACACTATTCATACATCACATCCACATTCATTCATTCAAGGCATGTTATACAACCAATCAAATCCAATTAATTAGTCTTTAATTAGGTGACAATACAATGTTCAAACACAAGTTTTGCATTTGCGCGCGAGTCCAACTCAATTTGAGAATAAATACTTATAGTATGAATTCACGAATTATATCGAACTACTCTCGTTAAATCCAATTTAAGTCGTATTCAATACTAATCCTATTATTTAATTCTAAATTAAATATTTACACTTTTATTGTGCTTTTATAACTTAGATTCCAAATCTAATACAATCGGGTCTCAAAGCCAACTAACATCTAATGTTCGTTTAATTAAAGTCCGATGGGCTTTCAATTGATTTCTTTAGGCTTGGGTTTTGGTCAATGTATGGGTCAAACCCAATTACCAAGCCCAATAAGGAATCACCCTCATATGCCATAAAATCAATATCAAGCCCATAAGGCCCAATTAAACATAAAAGCCCATTTATTACATTTGGGCTTAAATGGTGTGATTTAGGCCCATTTTGGATCCTATCCAAATGGTCCAAATCTACTTGGCCCAACCAAGCCCATTATGTCCAAATATAATAGTTTTAGGCCCAATTCAAAATTAAGCCCAACTAACCAAATTTTAAAATTCCAAATTTTATAACTTAATTAATTAAAGTATTATCATGATTAATCCTTTAAATCAATATTCCCAAAATATCAAATTAATCCATTAATCATATTTTTATCTTAAATATATGTCCAACATTATTTAATCAAAAAATCAAGTCCCTAATCCTCCATCAAGCATTCGGCCAAGGTGATTAAAATGGTTCCGATTTCGTTTTCAATCCAATCGAGTTACAAATCATCATTCCATATTGTTTCAAGTCATCTAATGTCTTAAAATTAAAAAATCATCTAGTCCATATGCTTGCATGTATTCGGCCAAGCCTCATTTGGGTTGGAAAAATTAATCCAATTTATTTTCCATGAAATTGATGATGTATAATCTAAATAACATACATCTAAGCATATTTAATCAAGCAAACTCATCAAATCATGCTTCATACAATTTTCCCCAAATAACATCCTAATATATTTGCATGCTCTTTAAGCTCAATGATACCATTGTTGGAAAAAATAACCAAGCCCCAAGATCAACAAGAACAAGCAAAATATATAAATACATGAATGAATAAATTGAAGTATGGCGGAATCATACTCACAATACTTGAAAATGGATGCTAAGATGATGCGAAATTCCTCCCTGTGCAGTGAAGCTTCGGCCAAGAAGAAAAAAGGGACTCCAAGTCGAGTTTGATCCTTCCAAGCTCAAGGATTAGTTTCTCATATCACCTATGTATGATCCCTTGAAGGTGCTAGCCTTTGTTGTGATTTTGAATGCACAACTTCTTCAAATCTTGCCACAAAAATTGAAGAAATGGAGAGCCCAAAACTGCATTTAGTTTCGGCAATGTGAGAGAGAGGAGAGTTTAATGATTTTTGTTACAAAAAATCAATTTATATTTATGCCATAATATTTATTAAATTAATAATAAACTTATGACACAAATCATGCAATGGCTTAGAGTGTCAAAACTCAAACTCCATGTAAAACCATTGAGTGTATTGTACACTATCACCATGCAATGTATTAACAATTAAATAATACATAAAATGACATGTGTCATGTGGGCCCCACACGTTCCCAAATGAAAGTGGGCCCACGTGCACTCACGCGTTCGGGTTCGATATTTCCGAAATACCGAACTTACGTCGCGACGTTAATTAAATCGAATTTAAATAAATAATGCGCCTAGCGAAATTATTATTTACGTCGCTAACGAATTAATTCTAAATTAACTCGTTTGCCCGAATTAAAATCTAATTTTAATTTCGCGTCGAAATCGAATTTCGATTATTATATCGAATATAATATTTTTACGTTTAATTCCAAATTAATCGTTCTCTCTCTATGTATAGTACTTTATCCAAGATAAAGTCTCTCCGTAATTAATCCAAGATTAATCGAGTTTGAATCATACGTCATTGGTGAATCTTCGGGAAGCGACCCAAGAGATCTCTGGATATGTTGGCAGTAAATACGGCCGTCAGATTATCCGAACACGTACGTACCAAGTACTACGTTTTTACCGATTTACAAGACAAGGTTAGCCTCTAGCAAAACGCCATGCCTACCCAATTCTCCAGAATATTCTTATTGGAATATAAGATCTATAACAGGCGTAGTATCCGTAGTATAGTGTATATCGAACCAGTATCGGATGATCACATGTAAGGCCTGGGGCTGGAGATGTGTCTGCCCCGTACGATACACATATCGGACATCAAGCAACCAGTCTCTTTGAATCGGATAATCCTGACCTAGTCATATTATCCCGATGGTTGCAACCATTATAGAGTACTAGTTCTGTATCCCTCGCGATCATCATCTCCATATGTATGAAGTGATACTTCCATCTTGACATCACACCCAATACACTACGATTCTCGATAACCCAGAAGAGGTGTACACAGAACCCGTTAAAGCCCTGGACCACCAAAACTAAAGTTTACCGATTGTCGTAAGTACTAGCGATGCAAGTCTCAGGTTAAGATCATATGCACCTACCCTGAAGCGGACTCCCATAGACACGCAGACATACTACCAATGGGATTCCGCGGGGTCTATCCAGAGCGAAGCTGTTTTCCGTACCATCGGTAAAACACAACCTCCTACCGCACTTGCATAAGTATCCTATACTTAAATATATGAGAACTATGCCGTTGTGCCCTCACAACATGCACAAGTGCAGTACTAGTCTATTCCGCATTATCGATGTCCAATCTCGATAATACTACGACTAGGGATATTTAATGATTAAACCTTTATGGATTGATACCGTCTCATATCATCACAATCTGGAACTAATCATAGGGACTCTTACCATTTATATCAAAGTAAATAAATTACAAAACGGTAAAAGGCAATTTCATTACTACATAGTTAATTTTGTACAATAATACAATATCATTTACAAAATAGTGACGCTATGGGTCATAACTGTCTAACAATGCGGGCCTCGACCCTAGGACGCATCCCCAAAACTGATATTGATGTTGATGTGTCTCCATACCCGGGGTGCCATACCCGGCGTGCTAAACCCCATACCCGAGGCATCGCTATAGTGTCTCCATACCCGGAGTGCCATACCCGGAAAAACTGATCTGATGTTGATGTGTCTCCATACCCGGAGTGTCATACCTGGCAAAACTAATACTGATGTTGATGTGTCTCCATACCCGGAGTGCCATTGTCGGCTTGTTCATTCCCGAACTGTGTTCTATTCTCGGAGTGCCATTCTCGGCTTGTTCATTCCCGAACTGTGTTCCATTCTCGGCTTGTTCATTCCTGAACTGTGCTCCATTCTCGGAGTTCCATTCTTGGCTTGTTCATTCCCGAATTGTGTTCCATTCTCGGAGTGCCATTCCTGGCTTGTTCATTCCCGAACTGTGTTCCATTCTCGGAGTGCCATTCCCGGCTTATTCATTCCCGAACTGTGTTCCATTCTCGGAGTGCCATTCCTGGTTTGTTCATTCCCGAACTGTTCTCCATTCTCGGAGTGTCATTCTCGGCTTGTTCATTCCTGAACTGTGTTCCTTTCTCGGAGTGCCATTCCCGGCTTGTTCATTCCCGAACTGTGCTCCATTCTCGTAGTGCCATTCTCGGCTTGTTCATTCCCGGACTGTGTTCCATTTTCGGAGTGCCATTATCGGCTTGTTCATTCCCGAACTGTTGATGAAGTGGGCCTCAACCTTGGGACGCATCCCCAAAACTGATACTGATGTGGGCCTCGCCCCTAGGACTCATCCCCAAATTGATACTGACAACGCGGGCCTCAACCCTGAGACGCATCCCCAAAACTCATTTTGATGATGTGATGGTTCATTTCAACATACTGCTGCGCCTCGCACAAGATAATCCTGATAGCTAAACATATTTTCATCCTCAACGGATGCTTCGCGTCGAAACTAGAGAACCTTCAAATTACTTAGTACACTCAGATCCGTCCGTCTGAATGAGTGATCTAAACTAGACTCCTAGTGTGTGTGCCAAGGCTCTTTCGCAGTTTAATCCTTAAGTAAGCCAACTCGATGATTTTATCTCGGATAATCGGATCGGTGGGTCTAACCAACCTAGATGTCTTGATCACACTATGTGATTACTTTCGCGTACTCAACATGATATGATTTTCTTCTTTTTCTTTTTGTCTCTTTCTTTTTCTTTTTGATTTTAACTTTCTTTTTCTTTTTTTCTTCTTTTTTTTTTTCTTTTTCTCTTTTCTTTCTTTTTCTTTCTTTAACACACCTACCCTTTAAGGTAGCATTTCTCCTCATGGTGGTCCTAATACTCGCCCATGGGTAGCTTCACGCTTATCGATTATAGGCGTATATTTTTTTTTCTTTTCTTTTAAGAGACTTTTCTTTGTTCCCAACCATATCATATATCGTAGCATAAGTAAACCAGGATGGACATCCAGGAAAACGGTCATTCACTGATCCACCATCTCTTCAACTAGTCATCTTGCCAACTACTCAGGCTTCTACTGTTGAGATCCCGTAATCAATTGCTTGCGAGTCCAGCTGAGATCAACTACTCAAAATACTGGATGAGAGCACATCTCGCACTTATCATTTCTAAGATTTCACCCTACAGCAAACATTTCATCACCGGACACATGCTTAACCATCAAAGACTTCTCTTTGTTTCACTCCATGGATTTCTTCCTTTCAACCGCTGATAATGTGGGCTTTGCCCCTTGGAGTCCATTCTCGAAACTCATACTAATATGGGCCTCAACCCTGGGATTCCTCCCCGAAACTGATACTTGATTCATTCCTGAAACTGATAACATTGTACCGTCGTTGCTTCTGGTTGGCTTTCCTTCGCCGCTTTCTCTTTTTCTTCTTTGAAACCTGTGAATACAAAACAAAACAAACCCAAAAAGAATTCAAAATATGTTACGTGTATGCATGCATGCATGAATAAATTTCCTATTTCGCTGGGTTTGGTCTTCTGCTGGTTCCTCGGGTGACTGCTTGGTCTTCTCTTTTCCAAGAAAAATACAGCTTCAATCCCTTCTAGCATATCTGCATGTGATGCAAGGAGTTCATTCTCTTTTCATCCAGTAGTACTAACTGTTAAAATCTCTGTGCGGCCCATTCTTATTCAGGTAGTTCTGCTTCTACTAAAACCCGCATGGACTGTATATTAACTTCCACCGACAGTACTACTTCTATTGCCTTTCGAACATCTTATTTTCTTAAAAACTTCAACTAAATTCCATTCGCTTGTCTTTTGTATAGTTCTCACTTCAAACTCACATACTGAGAAGCCAATTTCTGAATGACTATCTTGTTCTTTTTGAAAGGTAGAGACTCAGGTAAGTAAGTGAAATGAACGTCTTTATTATTATTAAGAAAAGGTTTGAACAAGTAGAAAAAGTCAATGTCCTTATCATAATTGAATAAGATCTGGGAAACAAACATCTCCATAATTTGCAACTTCATCTTCCCCCGTCTTCTTGCTTCTTTCATCCATCAGCTTCTCCAACTGCAGTAGTTCTTCTTCCCATTCACTTCCCCTTTCTGCAACCTCTGTCTCGTCACTGTCTGAGAAGTTTTTCCAAAAATCCCTCATCTGCTCCATTTCACCTTTATTATTGTTGTCTCGTATCCCTATGCGAGAAGTTTGGTGGTTGTTGGTTTGGAATACAAGGCTTTCGGGTAGGCCGGAGTTGATCATGTGAGTAGGCTGTGAGACAGAGAGATAGTGAGGTAGGGGGTTTCTCCGTGTTTTAGGTTGCTCTTTTTCGGGGTCGGGTATCTCTTGTGGGCATCAATGAGGTTTTGGATTTCATGCCTAAGGCGAGTGCAGTCATTAGTTTCATGGCCTCTTTGCTGGTGGAGGTTAACAGTAAGGTTCAGGTTAAGGTAGCGTGGCACAGGGTTTGGAAGTGGTTTAGGCTCTAAGGGATTTAAGAGTCCTTGCATTTTCAGCTCTTCAAATACCTCTGACAAAGATCTACCAAGATTGGAGAATCGTATGTTTCTGATAGGGACAACCTCGGAGGGAGTGGGCTTGGTCCTTAAAGGTTCCCCAATGGTCCTTCCATTCTGGTTGCACAACCTAATGTTACTGGCTATACGGGGTATGGTCAAACTGGCCACCGCATAGGTCAAGACTTGCAACTGCTCAGTAATTTTGGCTACTTTGGTCTCCAATCGATCCAGGCGGGATCACTCATTGACTGACTCACTCATATTTATTATTGGCCTCTTGACAAGTCTTCCATCTTCCCTAACCCATTGGGTATCTATGATGTCTTTTAAAACTGCATGGTAGCCTGTATGCGTGTAATGCATGAGATATACAAGGCTATCAAGATGTTTATACCAGTTAGCCCATTATAATTTTAAAGCATTCAATTATACTATTGTGCGGTACAAACTTGTCCCAGTTGAAAAGGCCCAACAAGTTTATACTTTTGCGATACATGGCTAAACAACTTCAAATGATAAAAGGCCCAAACACAAAACGGCCCATCGGCCTTTTAGAAACTTTTGACCCAATTGTCAAAGGACACGAACTCGTCCCAGTTTAAATGGCCCAACAAGTTCACATCTCTTGACAAGATGTCCAACTGAATCCAAATGACGATGGTCCTTAAACACAACATAAAGAGATAATTTTTATTGGTTGTACAATTATGGTTCACACGTAGGTTTAAAGGAATGTAAACAAGGCTCCCGCCGATGAAGGTTTGCTCGCAACTAGGACTCCCCACTCAAGGGTTCAAGCGACCAAGTGAGCGCACCCTTTTTATACCTTATGGTACGTGCCAACGAGTTACGGTATGTGACTAACTGTCAAATGGATTTCTTGTTGTAGATTCCCCAGAGGGAGGGTGGAGCAAGCTCTCTTAAATACCCAAACCTCTTAGGCTCTTATCGCATTGGTGACAGGAATAAACAACAAGTCCTCCAAATTAGTCTGTCATAATGAGCTACGGGTAATGATTATCTAGATGCCTTCGCAGCTTTTCCTTATAGAAAGGTAGTGAATGAGGGAAGACATTAAACCATCACCTAGCTTTAATAACGCCTTTGATTAAACTCCATAAACCCACAGTAGACATGGTTAATTTAAAGCACAAATCACAAACATTACAAGACATTATTTCGGGGCGGATTCTCTATCCCCAGTGGAGTCGCCAGACTGTAGAACACATAAATGGACGACGTTGTTCCGGGCTTGTGGCCCGATCGAGAGTACGGAGTAGCCCGTGGGGGAACTAAACCAGAAAAATAACATGGAGTCGCCACCTAGTGTGAACCAGGAAAATGATTTAAGGCCGCACTCACCCCTCGCAAGGGAATACCTCAAACCGTTGGGTTCGGAATGGTCCCTTACTTATGCCACTTGTAATGAAAAGATTTGTGCAATAACTTAACCGAGTCTACGCAACATATTCAAGAATAACCTATACCTAGTTTGCATTCAAGAGAATAAATCATATGTCTAAGTTTGCATGCTTTAAAAAATAAGTCATCATAACGGCAAGCATACGATATCACACAATAATCTCATGAGCATGTTGAATTATCAAACATGAAAAATACATAACAACTTAAACATAAACGTAAATTAAACTCCTATTGCGAAATTAAATAACTAAATCATGCACAAAGAAATAACGTACTAATGGCTAAATTATGCTTAAGAAATAAATAACATACTAGACTAAATCATGCTCGAACACAAGGTTGGATGAAATAAATATGTGTGTCTCTCAAGTGGTACGTGGCATTGTATCCCAAGAGCAAACCATAATACCGTCCATTCGGATTTGGCTACGGAATTTACGTCCGGGTTTCCATCCGATATACCGCAAGAGAAAACACATATTCCGTTCATCCAGAAATCACATCATGCACCAATCCACAATACTCATGCGAAATAAAGTAATAAAATAACTAAAAGTAAAGGATAATAAATAAAAGGGGTGCCCTCAGGTCTAACCTCTTTAGTCGTCTATCAGAAGTGCGGTACGTGGTCGTCGGAAGGGTTGATGCTCAACAATTCTTGCGGTTCACTGGTTCAACATTTTCCTTCGTTGTCTCACTATTTTTACTCCATTTCGCGGTATTTCTGGTCGCGGTATTGGCTTTGGTGAGTGTGTTCGGTCAGTAGGATAATGGGCTGCTGTGTCATTGGCTAGTGAGGGTGTTAGGGTCATGGTTTCAGGGGGGTTGTTTCATGTGGATTAAGGCTACAGTTTAAGGCTAATGGGTATCGGTTTATACGTGTGCATGAGCTTAGGTTTTGTGTGTCTTCTTAGTGGTTGATGCGTGCGTTTTGTGAGTGTGTGGTATCTCGGTCATGAGGAGATAGGCTGTATGAGTGCTGAAGGTTGAGTGAAATGGTTTATTACCGAGAGTAGTTGGTTCAGTTTGATTTGTGCATGGCTCGGTTGTGGCTGGTTGAAGGTGGGTATTTGCTTGGCTAGTGAGGGGAGAGTTAGGGTTTATGGGGTTGTTGATAATGAAGGGTTTTCTTTGGTCATGTAGCCGTGAAGAATGGAGAATGTGAGTGAGCTGTGTGTGTTTGCGAACTAAGTGGCAGTGGCGTGAAGGGTGTTAGCTTGAAGCTTACTGTGAGGGGCCGGATTTGGCGTGGATTGAAGCTTGCTACGTGAGGGCTAGTGAGGGCTGATGAAGGTGTGTATGGCGTGAGGACAGGTGGCTTGGTACGTGAGGTTACTGGATGGAGGGGGCTCTGTGCGTGAGGTTACTGGATAGAGAGAGGGGCTTTGTGCGTGAGGTTAGGGTTGCTGGGTGGAGGGTTTAGGTTTACGTGAGTTGAATGAGGGTTTGTGGTTACGTGAGCTGCATAGCTGAGAGGTTTGTGTGAGAGGCGTGGCTAGTGGGGGCTGTTTTCCGAGAGAGAATGTGATAATGAGGTGTGAGGGTTGTTGTGAGTGTATGCGTGAATGAGCTGGAGCCAAGGTTGTGCGTGAGTGTATTAGGGTTTATATGGTTTTTGAAGTGAGAGACAGATGGACCGTATGGGGAAGTATGAGTGTGGTATGGGTTTGCATGGGTGGTTATTGGTGTTGCATGGGTAGTTTTCATTGCTTTGTATTTTTTATTTGTGTGTGATTTGTTGTTCACGTGGGAGGGTTGTGAGGTGCATGGGTGGTTTGTTGATTATGTTTGTGTTTGTTTGTGATTGGGTGAGATGCATTGCTTGTTTTTTTTTTTTTTGTTGTTTGGTGAGAGGTGTGAGGTGTAGGGTGTATGGTTTGTGATGAGGGTTGTTTGTTACGTGGGGATTATGGGCATGCATGGGTGTATTGTGGCTTATTTTCTTGTTTGTTCACGTGGGGATGGGGTTTTTTTTGTTTGTTGTTATTTTTTTGTGAAGAAGGTTTATGTGCTTTGTTGCTTTGTGTTTTGTTTAATGTGAGTCTTGTTTGTTTGTGTTTTTTTAGGTTGAGATGAGTGGGGTTTTGTTTGTTTGTGTTTTGTGTTTTGTGATTGGTGGCTTGGTGTGTTTTAAAACAAAGGTCCAACAAGTGAACCCGAAGCTAAACAAGCGAATTAAATCCACTAAGGTGTCAATGTCTGACTCTTCTCTTCCGACGTCCGTTTCCCGCGACTTCCACAACTTAAAAGGTAGTGTCTCCATATGAGACTCATCATCGGGACTTACATCCAAAAATGCAGTGCCTACACACATCATTTTCCGGAAGATTGCCTAAAGGTTTAGCAATCTTGGAAAAGTCTTTGATAAATCTTCTGTAAAAACCTGCATGTCCAAGAAAACTCTGAATCCCTTTGACTGATGTTGGTGTGGAGGTAATTTCTCAATTGTTTCGATCTTTCCTTTGTCTACCTCGATTCCCTTTTGTGAGATCTGGTGTCCAAGAACAATACCTTTCTGCACACATGAAGTGCATTTCTCCCAATTGAGTACCAGGTTGGTATCTTCACATTTTTGTAACACAGAGAAGTCATCCATAAAAACTTCCATACTCTGCTCCAGCATTTCTGAGAAGATGGCCATCATGCAATGCTGAAATGTGGTGGGAGCATTACATAATCCAAATGGCATTCTGCGGAAAGCAAAAGTACCATAAGAACATGTAAATGTGGTTTTTTTTCCTGATCTTCTAGGGCGATGGCAATCTGATTGTATCCTGAATATCTGTCCAGAAAGCAATAGAACACATGTCCCGCCAGTCTATCTAACATCTGGTCAATGAATGGTAGCGGAAAATGGTCATTCCTTGTGGCTTTGTTCAGTTTTCGGTAGTCCATGCATACTCTCTATCCAGTCACTGTTCTTGTTGGAATTAGCTCGTTCTTTTCATTTGTGACTACAGTAATTCCTCCTTTCTTTGGCACACACTGCATATGACTCACCCAAGTGCTGTCTGAGATGGGGTATATGATGTCAGCATCCAACCATTTGATGATTTCTTTTTTCATGACCTCCTTCATGATTGGATTGAGTCTCCGTTGATGCTCCACTGTGGGTTTGTACTCATCATTCATCAGAATCTTATGCATGCAAAATGATGGACTAATGCCTCGAATGTCTGTTATAGTCCAGCCAATGGCTCTTTTGTGCTCTCGTAATACTCTCAGTAACTTTTCTTTCTTCTCCAATGTTAGTGAAAAAGAAATAATAACAGGTAATTCAGAAGAGTTTCCAAGAAATGCATACCTGATATTAGACCCAGCCACGGTTCCGGAACCGGAACCGTGGCTGACCGATTCGGTAGGGGTTCGACCCCAACTCAAACCGGTCGGAATCGGTGGAATCTTACGGTTCCACCGGTCGGAACCGGTGGAACCATTTTAAAAAAAACAACCATGCCCCCAACTTGGGCTACTAACCGTTGGGCTCCCCAACGGCTAGTAGCCGTTGGGGGCAGGGGGAAGGGAGCAGTTTGGCTCCCTGCCCAAAAAAAAAAATTTTTTTTTTTTAAAAAAAAAATTATAAAATAAAATCTAAATTACTAATATATCTCTAATAACGGTAATAAAACGGTTATATTTAGGGGCATTTTTGGTATCAAAAAAATTTCTAAAACTCTATAAATATGATTCATTTTTCATTATTTCAACACACCAAATTCTCAACTCTCTCACACAATTAAATTCTCTTATTCTCAATCTCAATTCATACAATTCTCTTATTCTCAATAATTCATACAATTATCTTATTCTCAATCTCAATTCAATTAGTTATTATCATTCGTAATTAGTCAATTTTCTTATTTTTCTTCCTAATATATCAAACGAAAAATGGCAAGCTCATCTGAGAACATAATGTCAAATATGCCAACCCACGAGAGCGGCCCTAGTGTCGGTGCACAATCACGGAGAAGAGAAGTTAAGGCTCGTTCCTCGGATGTTTTCAAAATTCATTTTCATTTGGAACGCCTAGAAGATAATACACAACGAGCAATTTGTAACTATTGTGGGGTTACCTATAAATTTTCTGGTGGATACGGCAATATGATCAAGTACCTGGAAAGACATCATCCGGTTGAACTTGGAATTGATACGACACAAACTCAAATGGTCAGGTACCCATCATCTAGTAGAGGTACGAGTGGTGTAGATTTATTTAAATAAACAGATGCAAAAAATAGAGAAGAATTTGCGAAATTAACTTGTATGGCACATCTTTCTTTAAGCTTTGGTGAAAAACTTCATTTTACTAATTACGTGCATAATGATTTAAACCCTTCTGCATGTAGAATGACTCGAAATACAACAAAACGTCATATTTTTTAATTATATAAAGATGGAAAAATTATTTTAAATGAAGTATTTAAAGAGATGAAAGGTCGTATTTCTATATGTTCTGATATTTGGAGTGACCATTGGCAAACACACTCATACATGGGTGTGACTTGTCATTGGATTGATGCATCATTTACCATGCATAAACGACTTATTGCATTTAGAGTTTTTGATGAACAACATACTGCACATAATATTTATAGAATAATGAAGGTAATTTTTTATGAATATGGTTTAGTAGAAAAAAATTTAACAATTGGATTTGATAATGCATCTGCAAATACTGCATCCATCAATGATTTAAAATCCTTATGTTAACCAAATTTAGGGGGTCGATTTTTTCATATTCGTTGTACATGTCATGTCTTTAACTTATGTGTTCAAGACGATCTAAAATTATTATCACCTTTCCTTGATCCAATTAAAACGGCATTTAACTGTATTGATCATATTCTCAAGTTAGGAGAGAATGGACGAAGTTTTGTAAAATAAATGGTATTAAACCGATTAAATTTTCAAGAGATGTTCCAACACGTTGGAATTCAACTTATTTTATTTTATGTCAAGCATTTCAATACAAAGATGCATTATGTAGTTTTTTTTCTCAACATGTTCAAAATATCCATATCACACTTTATCCCA
>SKCR01025029.1:0-18442 GCA_019454045.1 Zanthoxylum bungeanum | reverse complement strand
GTTATGCTCCCACAACGCGCACAAGTGCAATACTAGTCTATTCCGTATTATCGATGTCCAATCTCGATAGTACTCCGACTATGGATGTTTTAATGATTAAACCTTCATGGATTGATACTGTCTCATAACTTATCAATCCGGAACTAATCATATGGACTTTTATCATTTATATATCCCGGTAATCTAATTACAAATGATAAAAGAGTAATTTCCTTTGTCACATAGTTAATTTGTACAACAACACCATGTTCTGTACAAATAGTGATGTTATGGGTCATAATTGTCCAACAATCTCCCACTTGGCCTATAGCCAATCACTCAAGTGTCATACACTTGAACTATATACGGTTGGCTCAAACTTCTGCTGAGAGAAATGCTTTCGTCAGCGGATTTGCAAAGTTATCATCTGATGTGACTTATTCGATCATCACATCGCCACGATGTATGATCCGAACGAATCAGATGAATAATTGAAGTATATATTTGGATCGTTGATGAGACCAATAATTCTTTAGCCTGTACTGTAACCTAGCTTAGCTGCTAACATAACTATTCCTAATCTAATTAGGATTATTAAGATCCAAAGTGCTTCTATTGCTGCCTCAGCTGCAACAATATTCCGCTTTTGTTGTTTATTCGGTAACAGTATCTTGTTTGGAAGATTTCCAGCTCACTGTTCCGTTATTCAAACTATATAGTACTCTTATTACGACTTATAGTTAGGGGTGAGCAAAACCGGTTCCGGTTCCGCATAGAACCGGAACCTACCCAGAAAAATTCGGTTCCGCACTAAGTGGAACCGGAACCTACCCAATTAAACAGGGTACCCTATTATTCGGTTCCAATCCGGTTCCGAATTACCATATTTTAAAATATTTTAATGAAAACTAAATTCTGATACGAGTATGTAGGAAAAAAAGGGACCAAATCGGAGTGCGGAGCTCAAGAACGAAAGGTTATACAATAGCCCAATATTTTCTTTCAAAATATTTGATTATTGATATCATTAGTTATATATAGATTTTCATTATACTTATGTTGCTGGGAAAATGGAAGGAAAATGAAAAGATAAAAAATAAATACATATAATTTTAGAGTCGAATTCTGCTCTGCTGGAATATTTCGAATTAGATTAAGAATATGTTTTTTTTGTTAAAACAAAATTGTGGCAAAACAAAATGGAGTAGAGGAAAATTTTGTTTATTGATTGATTATTTTTCCCCTAGTTGTGGTAGTTTTAAATTATATCAGCTTTCTGTTTGCAATTGGCTCATTTTCTAATTTTAAGCGTCTCTGTTTAACACAAACACACATACATTCTATATATACTTGATAGAAGCACTAAAATATTGCTATATGAACTGCGACTCTATAAAATTTGTACAATTAAATAATGAACGCCAAATGTTTAAAATTATGTTCATATAAACCGGTTCCATGGTCCGGTTCCGGTTCCGACTATTTTGGAACCGGAACCTACCCGGATAAAATCGGTTCCTTCATATTTGGAACCGGAACCTACCCGATTACAACCGGTTCCGGTTCCAAACCCAAAAAATCGGTCCGGTTCCAACCGGTTCTGGGTAGAACCGGAACCGATGCTCACCCCTACTTATAGTCGTATTTATCGGTTAGGAAACTTGCAGCAGTGAATCCAGTCACTTCAAGTTCTCATTCTCCATAGTTTAAGAATGAATCATTAGTTCATCTAAGATACTTAAGGATGTTCTTAACATCAATCCAGTGACTATCACTTGGATTGGCCTGATTGTGACTCTATATGCTCAAAGCATATGAGACACCACGTCGCGTACATATTTTTCAATGTACGGGTTCTCGGAGAGTGCCAACAACCTTTAGATATATCCCAGTAGATCCTTATTCCTAGAATAAATGTTGTCTCCCCTAAGAATTCTACGGAGAATTTTCATGAAAGCCAAGCTTTCACTGATTGTATTATGAGAATGTCATTTCCAAGAAATGATATATCATCATTATTTAGGACAGTCACTGTCAGTGCGCTCCCACTAACCTCCTTATACACACAAGAATCGTTTTCGTTTTTGAATTAAATCATATACCATTATGATTACATCAAAACGATAGTTCCAAGAACGCAATGCTTGCTTCAATCCATAAATGGATCAAATCAACTTGCAAACCTTGTTTGCTTGTTTTGGTACTACAAAACCGTCAGGATGTTGTAAACATCCTCCAAAAGGTTTCCATTTAAGGAAAGCGATTTTGACGTCCATATGCCATATTTCATAAATGAAACATGCAGCATTAGTAAGCATTATCCAAATGGATTTAACCATGGCAACGAGTAAAAGGTTTCTTTGTAATCGACACAATGTTGATAACGATACATTTTCGCTACAAGCCTAGCTTAGTACGTTGATATGTTGCCATCCATGTATGTCTTCCTTGAAGACTTGTATAGTACCAATAGGCACAATGCCTTCCGGTACATCAACCAGTGTCCAAACTTGGTTGGTATACATGGAATCCATTTCGGACTTCATGGAACTTTGCCATGATAGGGAGTCGATACCTTGTATCACTTCCTCATACGTAGTCAGTTTGTCTTCCTCAATAAGATTGACATCTACTTAAGGTGAGATCAGAAACCCATACCTCCCAGGTTGTTTTCTGACTCTCTCCGACTTACGCGGTTCTTGTGTATTCGAAGATTATGGTACAGTTTCATCCCTGATGAACTGTTTGTGTTCCGTTAAGGAATCGGTGCCTGGAACAGTATTACTCTGATTTTCATCGAGTTTTACTTTCCTCCCACTTACCATTGCATATAGGTATTCCTCTGAGGAAAACCGCATGGCGAGCAACAATTAAATTGTTCTCTTGTGAGTTGTATAAGTACTATACTTTGGTTACCCTAGGATAACCTACAAATTAGGCACTTATCCGATTTGGGTTCTAGTTTGGTATCATCCAAACATATACCCAGCATTCCCAAATCTTCAGGAATGAGAAAACTCGATTTCTTTCCTGTTCATATCTAATATGAAGTCTATCAAACAGATTTTTATGGAACCTTATTCAAAATAAGTTTTGCACTGTTAAATGCGTATCCTTTAGAAGGAAAATGGTAGCTCAGAGCGACTCATGATTAACCTTATCATGTCTAACAAAAAATTCAGTTTCTTCGTTTGGACACACCGCTCAATTAAGGTGTTCCGGGAGGAGTCTACATTGAAAGAATATTATACTCTTTCAAGTAGTCAAGAAACTTATTGCTTAAGTATTTTCCATCACGGTCTAATCGTGACGGTTTTAATACTTTAGCCGATCTGTCTGTCTACTTCGTGTCGAAACTCTTTGAATTTATCAAAAGTTTCCGATTTATGTTTCACAAGAAACACATGACCATAACGCGATACCACATCCGTAAAGGTCACGAAGTGTTCATATCCACCTCTAGCCTAGCTAGACATGGGCCCACTTACGTCACTATGAACGAGGGCTAACAGATCGATGGCACTTACACTTTTACCAAGTAAAATATGTTTTAGGCACTTTGCCTAATAAACTAGATTCGTAGACATCATTTGAATATGATCAAATCCGTCCTAGTATCCACTCTTCGAAAGTGTGGATATACGAATCTTGTTTAATGTGTCCCAGACAACAATGCCACAAATAAGTCTCATCTGATTAATTCAGTTTGAGCTATTTGTTTGTCATGTTATACATTTGAGATTCATTTATATTCTAAATATAAATACTGTTATTCACATCTAATGTGTTTATCTCAATATCATCTTTATAAAATGAAACACTTTAGTGTTCTAGAATATAAAGGTATACCCGCAACGAGTTATACTCTGATATAGAGATAACGTTTCTAGTCAAACTAGGTACATTATAACAGTTTCCTAATTTAAGTACATACCCAGAATGTAGTTCCTAAACTTAGTATTTCTATGGTTAAAACATCGACTCTTGTCCCGTTTCTGATTCGCAGATCAATCTCAACTGAAGTCATTATCCTGCTCATCAGCAGATTCCGCACATCAGTACATATGTATGTACAATACTTAGTATCAAAATCCAATTTTGAAACTAATAGTGAACATGTTTATGACAAACATACTTGAAGTCGGAGCCTTGCCCCGCCTTCACTTCCTTCATGTATGCCTTGTCCATACGACAATCACGCTTCCAGTGACCCCGTTTGCCATAGTTTAGGCAGACATCTTGGGATATGTCCTTTGTCTTCCCAGAAGACTTTGATGATTTTGCCTTTACCCCTTTTAGAAGCTCTGGCTTTGCTTCCTTGGGCATAACCGTCAACTCTCCAAGAGTTTACTCTCGGTTCACAATGAACCTGCCCCAGCTCTCGGGTAGAGACTATAAGATCAAATCTTTGGTAGTCCCGGCCACATAGGTAATGCCCAGCTAACCTAGCTGATCGATGTCAGCAATCATCTGCGACACCTAGTGCTCGACAGATGTACCCTCTGACATACACGAGCTAAAGAGCTTCTTTTTGCAATTAGTACTTCTAAGATCTAAGAATAGATCTATGAAGATCTTTAATTTCATCATCATGGTACAAGGATCTAATCCTTAATTCTGACGATGGAATTAAAGTGTCATTGCATTTAGCATAAATGATTGAGCACTAAAGTTATCATCACATGAATCTTCCAAAGATCATGTTCTACTATTTGCTCAACTACAGGCTTAGGCCCGAGATATAATTCTATCAAATAGAATAACTTCTCAGTTTCCAGGACTATCCTGAGGTTTTATTCCTAATATGAAAATTAAAGCCGTTTAAAGACATTTTAACCCAGGTTTATGTTTTAAACGCTAATCTTTCATTTATCTTGATTGCTATAGTCCAACTATCCAATCAACGATTTCAGGTACTATTTGAATATAATGATTACTATAGTCTAACTATATAATCAACTATAATTTAATTATTTAAATTCAAATATATATTGATTACTATAATCCAATTATATAATCAACTATTATTTGAAGTAGTTTGAATACAGTCCGACTGTTAAATTAAAACAACGATTAAATATTAGTCCAACTAATATATTAATTAATTATTGACGAAAAATGAAATGAGCGCGTATTGGCAAGTATCTAAACGAAATTGCAAATTTAATACTTGACTCCCACTATTTTTCGGCGAGCCTCTAACCCTCTGTTGAGTACTCGGGAAACCTTGTTTCCTAGTGGGCTAGGATCCCGTTAAATAACACACAACCTTGACTTTGGCCAACAAATTGTATGATATTTAACTAGGTAGATCTCTAAGATCAATTGAATCTCATCCAATTCCTAGATCCAGTAGGTGGACATCCAAGTCCGAAACATATATATTATATATGCCAATATATGCCAATATATTGCCTAACCTTTTTCCTCTGAATCAACTAAGCCTTGGCTTTGGCAAAACAAACTTAATGATTCCAGTTAAGCGTGACCCATTGACCTTGGAAAGCTTCGTAATCGATGTCGATGGACAAGAAGTGATCTTGACTTTGGCCAACAAATCACAACTTGGACAAGACACCGATATGGAACAAAGCCTTCATGATTCAAACACATCCGCGATGGACAAAGGCCTTGACTTTGGCCAACAAACCAGTGCCAATCTTGGATCTTGAGAATTAATCATTCAATGGAAGGAAAAACGCTTAATATATTTTGAAGGTTTTTCGCGTAATTGGCAACCAATTAATTATCTTTAATTAGGTCTCATCATACACCCTTAAACATGCATTCTAAAAGCATAATAAGGCGCGATAAATAAATTAATAATGATATGCGGATGGATATTTAAAACATTTTGTTCCTAGAAAAAATCTCTCCATTTCCTCTCTCCCGCTAGCACAAATCTTACTTCTACCCGATTACATAACACTTCTATAGAAACCTCATTTACATTGAGGGGAATATGCGAGAAGAGAAATACAAAGAGTCAAGAGGTAATAGGCTGGACACGTAGGTCCAATTTAATAAATCCTAAATTTATTACAACAATTTCCAAAATTGCCCTCACCCATCTAATATCCATCCGATATGCATTATTCATACATCACATCCATGTATTCACACAAAACATGTTATTAATCCAATTAATTAATCTGAAATTAATGACCATCCAATGTTCAAACAACGATTTGATTTGCGCGAGTCAAACTCGTTTTAAGAATAAGTACTCAAAGTACGAATTCTTGAATTATATTAAACTACAATATTAAATCCAATTTAATTTGTATTCAATACTAATTCTTTATTTAATTCCAAATTAAATAATTACACTTTTTAATGAGCCTTTTGCGACTTAGATTCTAAATCTAATCATTACGGGTCTCAAAGCCCAATTAACATCCAATGTCTTATTTAATTTAAGTCCAATGGGCTTTCAATTAATTATAAGGCATGGACTTTGGCAACCAAAACCCAAAAAGGAATCACCCTTTTGCCAAAAATCAATTGACCCATGATGCATGATCAATGTATAATGAATTAGAAACCTAAAAGAATTACTATGCCACAGTTATCTATCATTCCACAAATAAGTGATGTCGTATGGTAGGTCAAGTATTTGCATGATAGACTGAGACATTCTCAATTGATTAATATATCTGAAATAACTTTTATTCCTATATTAATCAACTACCGTTATTTTGATCAAGGAAGCTTTGATTAACAACTTAATCATTACTTTGTGAGTGTGACCCATTATTTCGGAACCCTTGGACTTAAGTAGTGAAGTGCCGCCGTAGGGTAGGTCAAATCACCAGATACATCTAGAGTCTCTATCCTTTCGAATCCAAACCTGATATTGACCCAAAAAAGGACACCATCTGTAGAGGGACGAAAGTAAAGCCATCTCGAGGCGCCCATTGAATCTCACGTTTCTGGATAACAATGGAGATCGCATGATATCTTGTGGTATACCTCTCTCCCACTCACTATTTTGAAGTGTAAGGTTTCTATCTCACTAGTGTTTTATGAATCTTAGATTATGCTTGGCTAAAGTCATAACCTTATTATACTAGTTGATAATTTAGTGATCTAACCAATTTTAACTCTTAAAATTTTATTCACTAATCCCGATTAATCTCTACTAACCAATTAACTTAATTAAACTAATTTAATCAAGTTGTTATAGTGATCTAATCAATTTAACTCATAAATTACTGGTACACTTATAGGTTTAAAATTTAGAATTCAACGAACAGACCAAATGTCATTAAACCATTTAATCGATAAAAACACATTATTTATTCCAAAGGTACGTGGCATTGTATCCCGAGTGCAGATCATATTACCATCCATTTGGAACCGGCTATGGAATTTACGTCCAGGTTTCCATCCGATATACCAAGGAAAATAATGTACTCATAAGGTCCATTTGTTTCTAAAACTTGAATTCATAATTTTTAAACCTTTAAATCAATTAATCTTATTAATCAGTTCGCATGCATCTCATATTCTTATTTAACATTTAAATTACATAAAATCATATTTTATGACTAGAATATCATGTATATCTACATGTTATGACATGTGAAAATATAAGAGTAGGCACCTTAGGCTATATGACATGTTATTAAACACTTTAAACATACATATTAACCCAGGTCTAGGCGTTGCGACGCCCATAATTCAGAAACTAGAATTGTTCCAGCACAGGGCTGCGTCGTGATGTAAACGAGGCAGAAGCCTCTGGTCCCGTTAGCTGGGCGCGTCACGACGCGCAAAGGAGTTGCGTCGCGACGCAACCCAGTTTCCAGGGGCTGGATTTTGCAAAATCAAACATATTACAAATTGCGTTGACTGGGCTCTTATTTTTTGTTACTAATTAAATTAGTACAATAAATCCAAGGCATCATTTGGTCTTCAAAACATTATCCATAGAGTGTTGTTGAGTTCTTTACAGAATTTCTTCATCAAAAGTCCTTCGCGGCATCGGCTCCTCCAAGTTACAAATAGGGTTACATAATGAGCGTATTACAAAGGAAATGAACTTACAACACTTGAAAGAATATGACCTTTTGGTCTAAACTTACAACACTTGAAAGAATATGACCTTATGGTCTTACATTTCTAATGCTAAAAATAAGAGCCGGAAAAATTAACGATCAACGCAACACATTCATCACATGAATCAAAAGCAAACATTAATCACATGAACATTAAAACCATTTATCTAATGAATCTAATTGTGCCTACTCATCACAACATGCATTTTAATAATCTATATCTCATATAAATTAATAAAACTAAAATGAGAAGGGTTAAGAAAACTTTTCAACCTTAAGCTCTCGTTGCCAATTGTAGGAAAAGACTTTCCTTAGCGCGGTGGAAGTTGCTTGTGGTGGCACCGGGTCCGGTATGGATCTTTAAAATTTTATTTTCCTTTTCCCTTTGTTGTAGTAGCCGAGATCAATCCTTTGGTGTCCAACGCTTGGATCAACCACTCGATCTTCCGAACTATGACTCGAAACCAACAAACTGAAGTGTGGGCTTCACTCATAAAGATTAAACTCTAAACAATTTAGAGAATCAAGATGTCACAATTGGTGTTTGGCTTTGGAATTTCAAACACTCTCACAACCCTTGTGAATGCTTGAACTCTCTATTTTCTCTTTTTTCTTTCTCACAACACTTGTATGAATGTTTGCAAAATATTAACCTTAGGAAGTGAGAGAAATGGTAGAAATTATATTCTCTTACACAAGCCAACTAACCTTGTCATTGGCATCTAATGCTTTCTTGCAATGGCCAACATAAAAATATGAATGACATACCAAAGCATAAGAAATGATAAGCTAAAGACAATGTTTTTATCATTAAGCATCTAATGCTTTCTTTCAATGGAAAACACATAAATGTGGAGGCCATACCAAAGCATAAAATGCATTAGCTAATGACAAATATATTAGGTGTATACATGCCACCTAATAGACATAATTGTTTGGATGACATGGTAAGCCATATGGCTTAGACTCCAATGGTAAATAAGATCAATATCTTAATAATGATTTATTTACCTTCAATTATGTTGTAGTAATTATCTCATAATTATTACTAACTTGATTATCTCATAATCAAGACTTGATTATCTCATAATCAAAGAATTCTAGAAAACATTAAGTTAAACTAATTTAACATAGTTTTCATTTGTGACAATAAATATTATTAATCTCATTAATAATATATAAATATAATGTGAGCATATGATTAGACAATCTAATTATATTAGGTTTGCTATAGTTAATCGAGCTAGCACAGGGACCAAATGGACCTACGGTTCCGAGCTCCAATAATTCTGAAATATTAATTAAACTCTTTAATAAAATAATATGAATTATTAACTCCGCGTTATTCCACTAAAAACTCGAAGTTGAACTCATGTTACCGTAGATGGATAAAATAAACCGAACAACTTCGGTGTCCATCGATATAGTCATTACATATGGATATAGCCCTTCACGAATATCTCCTAAATAGAGCCTGGTCATAAGTCCTTTAAACCCCTCTAAATATTATGTCTCTTAAGCACCATTGATTCTATAATGAACAAATAATTCATAACAATTTTGAATATAAAAATTTCTATTCGTATAGAAAAGTTGAGCGCTCATATTGTTCAAGTCCTGAATCAACTCTTAAAAAAAATATTCTTCTGCTTCTCGTAAGAATGAGTGAATTCCATATCTATGTAAAACGTTCCCAACTACACACCAAAACATATCCCCAAAATACGTAGTTATTGGCCGGGAATGCAACACCAACCTCACCATAGTAAATCAAGGACATAACATGTCATGCAGGAGTTCGTAGTACACTCAGGATTAAGATCGAATCCATATATAACCATCTATTAGATAAAATGAATTTCTTCGGTTACGGATATTAAAAGAAATTCGTATTTATCTAAGTCCAATCCTATATGATCTCATCATACAAGGTGCCTCCATTCCCATATCACTACATGAACGATCCCGAATCAAGGTCGTCATACAAGTATAGAATGGACCGCATCATAGATAAACCACAAACAAAATACCCTTTTTGTTTGCTCTCCATGGACTATTTATATTACTAACTCCAGACTTAAATCCTCTTGTGCATCAAACATACACTAAGTCTGAAGGTACAATAGTAATCAAGGTAAACAAGCAATTGGACAATATGCGATATAAATTAAACAACTTTGATAAAATTAATAATGCATTTATTATTATTACAATAATCAATTCCATTTTACAATACATGAAGCTTTAGGACATAAATCCCAATAGTAGAGACCTCACAAGCTTCTCTAAACACTTCTCTAAATTAGGCTAATCTCTCAAGAATTACTTGTGTATAGCTTGCACAAGCTTTTGCTTATGCTTATACTTGTAATTAAAACCTTCATAAAGCTTGCAATTTATAGCAAAACTTAGATAATTTTTAATTAATAAAAGTTGTAATAACTTTTAAGTGGGCTTAATCCAATTTGTCCAAATATGTATAATTAGGTGTGACTAATCTCTATTGTCTCCCACTTTAATTTAATCCAGTTAAATCAAGCCAATGATTAGGAAATAGATTAGTTAAATGTTTTCCACTTTGATTTAATCCAATTAAATCAAGCCAAAACCACATATTATTACATACTTACAATTACCATAATATCCTCAAATGGTAGAGATAATTATGATTTTATAATTAAGTCATTGTGTAATTATTGAATTAATCCAATTAGGTCAAAGTAAATAACCAATGTTATCCAATAACACTTGCTTATCCTAGTTGATGATTATAATATTGAATATTATCTTTTATCAAAATTAATCGGCTACCCAAGTGCTCAACGAGTACACTTCATATTGGGACTCTCTAAGTTCAGCCATGTTCGTCATATAAGTCTAGCTAATATGTACGCAATTCGGCCACCTCCGAATTCACGAAGAACACGAACGACCTTTCTGAACTATACAAGTATCCGTCGTAGGCTATCCGAGTTGTGATTAGGAAACATAGAATACACCGTCAAATTTCTGAGGCCCACATCTCATGTCAACATGTCCACGATTCTTCATAACTGATGCGATCCTCCCTAGGTGATCTACTTTTTTTCAAAGCTTTAAGAATCGTGGCTTTACCCATATGGATACCTAAACCCCTTATGGTACACATACGGGCCGACAGATCCTATCTTGCTTCGCACTTGATTACTGAGTGCATCGGTCCACACCTAACGAATATCTAGAGGCCAGACCATGAAAGGTTTCTGACATACATGGCATCAAAGTGTGGAGGATCTCACACAAAATCAATGTTATCCTATAGTCAAAGGATTACATATGCTACTCGACTCGAGGAGATTCCTATTGACGGTGTGTACTTCCAACTATTAGGAATCATCTATGAGTCATTCAATATTCGTTTCAACGAATACCCACATGTCTATACGAGTTTCCAAAACTTATGGTACATCGAGTTAAACCATTGGAACTCCAATTCCAATATTCGACATGTGCCAGTCTTCTAGGTTATAGGAATTCGACCGTATTCCAAAACCAACGACTATGAATATTTACTTTAAGAATAGTTTACACCCAGTGTCAAGACTATTCTAAGGTCGATGTCATTCTTAGCATATCTATACATCAATCTAATACGCATAATGACAATACCATTAATAAGGTATGAAATGAAAAATGTAGTTATTTTATTAATAAATAATAAAATGTACAATTCGGATTGGCACTCCAAACACGAACTCCATCAAACTCCCACTTGCTTAGTGCCAATCTGGATGGTACCGCAGTCTCATCTCCTCCACATGTTTATCGAATATCTTAGGAGGTAAGGCCTTTGTAAGCGGGTCTGCTGTGTTGTCTTGTCCTTAAACCTTCAAGACCACTATGTCTTTTCGTTCAATAATCTCTCTAATTAAGCGGTATTTCATTTCCACGTGTTTAGACTTGAAATGCGCCCTCGGCTCCTTAGCTTACGCGATGGCTCCATTATTATCACACTAAAATGGGATCGAATCCGTAATACTAGGCACAACGCCAAGTTCTGTGATAAAATTTCTAATCCAAACAGCTTCTTTATCAGCTTCTGAAACCGCTATAAATTCTACCTCAGTGGTGGAATAAGCTGTTGAGCCTTGCTTTGAACATCGCCAACTAACAGCACCACCGTTAAGGTTAAATATGTATCATGATGTAGATTTTCTATCATATGGATCTCCCTGGAAGTCGGAGTCTGTATAACCTTTAATTTGTAGCTCATTTTCTCCATATATCAGAAACTTATCCTTGGTACCTTTAAGATATTTTAGGATATGTTTCACGGTTGTCCAATGATCATTACCTAGATCAGATTGATATCGGCTGGTCACACTGACGTCGAAACTGATGTCAGGTCTAGTACATAACATAGCATACATTATGCTTCCAATACAAGAAGCATACAACAAGTTAGACATCCTAACTCTCTCTTCCTCAGTCTGAGGTGTCATTTTCTTCGAAAGATGTATGTCGTATCAGAAAGGTATATTTTTTGCCTTGCAGTTGGTAAAACTGTACCTTTCTAACATCTTATCTATGTACGTCGATTGTGACAACCCTATAAGCTTGCTAACTCTCTCGCGGTAGAGCCTTATACCTAGTATATAGAAAGCTTCACCCATATCTTTCATGAAGAATTTCTTGCAAATGTAGGCTTTCACACTTTGCATCATCCCTATATCATTTCCTATGATAAAGATGTCATCTACATACAAGACTAGGAAAACTATCATGCTCCCACTAACTTTCTTATAAACACATGGTTCTTCCTCATTTCTGATGAATCCAAATAATCTAATTATCTCATCAAAACGTTGATTCCAACTTCAGGATGCATGTTTAAGTCCATAAATAGACTTTTGGAGCTTACAAACCAAGTTTGAAGTCTCACTGGATACAAAACCCTCTAGTTGTTTCATATAGATATCATGTTCAAGGAATCCATTTAGGAAAGCGGTTTTCACATCCATCTGCCATGCATCAATGGCTAAAAGAATCCTAATAGATTTTAGCATGGCTATTGGTGAAAAACTTTCCTCATAGTCAATCCCAGGATGTTGAGTGTAACATTTCGCTACCAGTCTGGCCTTAAAGGTTTTCACATTTCCATCGGGCCCTCGTTTCCTTTTGTAAACCCATTTACAGCCAATAGGTTTAACTCCTTCAGGAAGTTCAACTAAGTCCCAAGCTTGATTGGCATGCATTGAATCCATTTCAGATTTCATGGCTTCCTGCCATTTTCCCGAATCGATATCCAATATCGCTTCTTTATACATTGTCGGATCTGTTTCCTCAAAGAGGAGAACATCAAGGCTCACATCAGATGTTAAAAATAATCTTTCAGGAGGTCTCGATATTCTATTCGACTTACGTAATACCTGTGTTATAGATCCTTCATCTAAATGGATCTCTGGTTCCATCTCAGGTTCCTTACTGTTGGGATCAAACTCATCAAGTTTAATCTTTCTACAACTCCCACTTTCTCTCAAAAATCATTTTCAAGAAAAGTTGCAAAGCGAAAAACAAATACATTTCGTTGTTCAGAATTGTAGAATTGATATCTCATGGAATTATCATCATATCCAACGAACCTACATTTATATCCTCTGGGTGCTAGTTTATCTCACTGCGTAATTCTAACGTATGCAAGACAACCCCAAATATTTAAATGCCTAAGACTTGGATTTCTACCGAACCATATCTGATAGGGGGTCGCAGAAACAACTTTCGATGGAACCTTATTAAGTATGTAGGCAGTAGTAAGTAAAGCGTAACCCCAAAGATAATAAGGAAGATCTGTATAGCTCATCATAGATCACACCATATCCAATAAAGTATGATTTCTTCGTTCAGACACACCATTGTGTTGAGGTGTTCCTGGTAGGGGTGAGCAAAACTGGTTTCGGTTCCGGTTCCGCATGGAACCGGAACCTACCCAAAAAAATTCGGTTCCGCACTAAGTGGAACCGGAACCTACCCATTTAAACAGGGTACCCTATTATTCGGTTCCAATCCGGTTCCGGTCCGGTTCCGAATTACCCTATTTTAAAATATTTTAATGAAAACTACATTCAGGTTTTGAGACTGATTTGGGCGTGCAGAGAGGGGTTTTATGCGGCAGTTTGTGAGGCAATTCAGGGACGGTTTATGGTGTGGTATGCGGCAGTTTGTGTGCTTGGGTATTGCGACAGTTTGGGCAAAGGGCAATTAACTTGAAGGGGCAGGGGCTGCTGGCGAAAGGACAATTAACGTGAAGAGGCAGAGGCTGGTTTGAGACAGTGGGCGTGAGCAGAGGCTTACAGTGAGGGAGTTTGTTGGACGTGTTTGAGGGGGCTGGTTTGAGGCAGTAGGGGTGAGCAGAGGCTTGCAGTGAGGGAGCTAGTGTTGCGTGTTTGATGGGGGCTGGTGAGATGGGGCAGTGGGCGTGAAGTTGGTTAGGTGTGAGGCTTATGAGGGGCTGTTGAGATGAGGCAGTGGGCGTGAAGTTGGTTAGGCGTGAGGCTTATGAGGGGCTACTGAGATGGGGCAGTGAACGTAACTAATCAGCAGAAATAATGTGGTCAAGTTGATGTGAAACCGGTTCCATGGTCCGGTTCCGGTTCCGATCATTTTGGAACCGGAACCTACCCGGATAAAATCGGTTCCTTCATTTTTGGAACCGGAACCTACCCGATTACAACCGGTTCTGGTTCCAAACCCGGAAAACCGGTCCGGTTCCAACCGGTTCCGGGTAGACCCGGAACCGTTGCTCACCCCTAGTTCCTGGTGGGCTATATTGGGCAAGAATTCATTCTCCCTTAAATAATTTCTGAATTCTTCACTTATGTATTCACCCCATCGATCTGATCTAAGACATTTGATGAATTTACTGGTTTGTTTTTCTACTTCGTTTCAGAATATTTTGAACTTGTCAAATATTTCCGACTTATGTTTCATCAGATAGACATATCCATAAGTATGTTGAACCATCATGAGCGACATGATTTAATGGACCACAGACATCACTATGTATTATTTCCAGTAAATCTCCAACACGGTGTCCAACATATAGAAATAGGGATTTTGTCATCTTTCCTTAGATACATAACTCACAAATCAGATAAGGATCTAAGGTAAGATCTTCAATCAAACCATCCTTTACCAATTTGGATAGATTTCGAACACCTATATGGCCCAATCTCATATGCCATAATTCGGTATTATTTAGTTCATATTTCCTACTTGTATTTTTCTCTACATTAAGAACATCTTTATATGTTTCCAAAATATAGTGATCGTTTGATAAAGAACATTCACATTTTAATAAATTATCTTTATCATACAAACATAAAGTTTCATCCTTAATGTTTATTTTATATCCCTTTTTATCTAATATTGGCAATGATATTATTTGTCTAATAATTGAGGGAACATAATAACAGTCATGCAAATCTAATTTACATCCATTTGGGAGAACTATAACAACTGTTCATATAGCCTTGACATCCAATGTCTCACCATTGCCAACTCTAAGCTGGATCTCCCTTTTATTTAGCTTTCTTTTAACCCTCATTTCATGCAGAGAGTTGCAAATATGAGTAGGACTGCCAGTGTCTAACATTCATCCATTATTTGTATCTAAGGCTAATGAGATGTCAATAATTGGAAAAATACAAAGCATACCCGAGGGTCCTGCTTTTCCTTTCAGCTCTGGATAATCCTTTTTCCAATGTCCAGACTTCTTGCATTGTAGACATTGATTACAAGCTACTTTCATTTTTGCGCCTTTACGCTTCTTGGAGTTATTCTTTGATATCTTCTTCTTCCCAATTTTGATTTTCTTTGACTTCCCAGAAGTCTTTGAAGAGCCAGCTCCACCATGGAGATATAGTGTGGGGTTGCCTTTCCTCAAATCTTGCTCTGCCGTGTGTAACATGTTATGAAGTTCTTCGTATGTGGCTTTCATCGAATGCATATGGAAATTTAATACAAAGCCAGCATAAGAACCAGACAAAGAAGTCATAATCAAATTACGGCCCAGCCGTTCATCAAACATAATGTCCTGTCGTTCTAGATATCGAATCTGGTCAATCATGTTCAAACAATGAGTGCTGACATCTCATCCCTCCTTGAGTTCAGTACTGAATAATTCCTTAGACCTTCGATAAAGTTCCATCTGTTGATTCACCTCGAACAACTCATTGAGTGTTCGCATGATGCTCCAAGCATCTCGTACTTTAATGTACCGTCTCAGCAAATCTGGAACCATCGATCCCAAGATGTATGATTTCACCTGAGGTTATCATCATTCCATCTATCAAAAGTTTCTCGATCTTCTGGAGTGGGGTCTGGATCGATTTCAACATGCAGTGGATTAATAGTGACATAAGTCAACTTTTCAACTTCAAAGACAAGGCACATGTTCATTTCCCATTCGAAATAGTTTTTGGCTCATTTTAGCTTATTGGAATCCAAAAGTTTCATCAATGGATTGACGGCAGCCATCTACAAGATAACATTTTTGAGTAGTAGCAGAACATTTTTCAGTTCAAAATAATAACACTAATTTGTTATGGAATTTTAAATCTATTAGTGCCCTCCCACAACTTTACGTAATTCCGTAATCTCCATTAAAGGAAAAATAGAAATTTGACTATTAAAATTTCATAGCGAGAAATGGATCCCATGAAATTTACTCCAGCCTCACACTAATGACGATATTGGCCTTTATAAACTCATTAGGTAGACCTTCAAGGTCATTCACTTCATGTGACTCCTAGTTTGGTCCTGAACCGTTTCTTATCCTCACACTAAGGACAATACTGGATTAAGACGTGTTCTGGGTGTATACTTGTCAAAGTGCACTAATGAGCTTCGTATGTATACCCTCACACTAATGACGATATTGGGTGACTGCGTTAACTCATCACGCTGCATCTAATATTTTACCAGAACGACCTAAGTTCCGAGCACTTATACCCTCGCACTAATGACAATATTGGATATAAGTAGTAAGAACCCATTCATCTCTGAATTGCAAGACGGACCATCCAATAATGCTCAAATATTACTAATAATATTACTTAAATAAAGTAATTACCTAATCATGAGAGATTTATGACAATCAAGTCATTAACTTAATTAGGTCAAAGTTTTAAAAAACATGCTTTACATATCCAATATGTCTTATGCATAATTAAATTAAAATTACTATGGCATAGATTCAAAAACATGTGTTGTCCGGTTAAGCCTTGCTCCGATACCATTATGTTGGGACAGTTGTGGAACCCCTAGGGTCGAATCAGTACCCCACACAGCAGAAATGGGTCTAACCCATGTATATCAAGCATGAGTGTAATTTTAAATTATTTAATGAAATATTATATTCCATTTCGAGTGTATAGGAAAAAACCAGGGCTGAATCGTAGTCCAGAAGCTCAAGAATGGAAGAAAATAAAATTATCGCACGCGCGCACATGATGCGCACGCTACAGTGCGCGGGAGCAGTGCGCGTACAGTGCGCGATTTTTTTTTTTATTTCTTTCTTTATTTTCTTACTTCATTCAGCTCACTTTCCAATGAGCTGAAGAGATTTGGGTATTTTACCTTAATTTCTTCCGGCTCTCCCTAAACACTTCAAAAATACCCAAAATTAATATTTAACATCAAAACCAACATCAACCTATGTTATAGAATAAAAAACAAGTTTTTCAAAATATTAAATATTTTTACAAAAACATGAATTTATTTTAAATACACACTTGCGTAAATTTTGAATCCAAAACACAAACCAAATTAGAATCCCAATAAGAAATATCTCTTGAAAAATTCTAGGTCACCCAAAGGTGGTCAAATGGTTCTAGAATGGTAGCCATAGCTCTAAGGTTTAATTTAGAGTTCCACAATCATATTAATTGTTCCATGTCCAACATGGACATCTTTGACCTAATTCATAAACATGTTGTGTTTATACTTCTAAAGTATCCTAACACAATTGATTAGCCTTATTTCAATATTAAGTTATGTATTCATGCATCTAATACACAAAAGAACATAGCTTAGGAGAAGATCAAACATTACCTTAGTAAGCTTGATGCAAGATCAAATCTACTTCTCCTTTGTTGAAATGGTTGGAGAACCTCCAAGGTGTGCAAGCTTGAATTCAAGATCCAACCTTGATTTCCAATGCTAGCAAGCTTCACTTCAAGATCCAATCTTGATTTCTCCTAGATGAAATATTGTAGAGACCTTACAAGCTTCTCTAAACACGTCTCTAACTTAGGCTAATCTCAAAAGAATTACTTGTGTATAGCTTACTCAAGCCTTTGCTTATGCTTATCATTGTAATTAAAACCTTCCTAAAACTTGCTATTTATAGCAAAACTTAGGCAATT
>SKCR01025028.1:0-18486 GCA_019454045.1 Zanthoxylum bungeanum | reverse complement strand
TTTATGAGGTGATATCAGAAACCCATACCCCAGGTTGTTTTCTGACTCTATCCGACATACGCGGTCTTGTGTATTCGAAGATTAATGGTATAGTTTCATCTTGATGAACAATTGTGTTCCATTAGGTTTGGTGCCTGGAACAGTATCACTCCGATTTTCATCGAGCTTTACTATCCTCACTTACACTGCATATCGGTATTCCTCTTAGGAAGACGTATGGTGAAAAACAATTATATGTTCTCTTGTGAGTTGTAAAGTAATACACTTATGGTATCCCAGGATAACCTACAATTGTCACTTATCCAATTTGGGTTCTAGTTTGGTATATCCAAACATATGCCTAGCATACCTAAATTATTGGATATGAAATCTGTCAAACATATTTTTATGGAACCTTATTCAAAATAAGTTCTGCACTGTTAATGTTATCCGTTGAAGGAATGGTAGCTCAGATCGACTCATGATTAACCATATCATGTCCAACAAAATTCGGTACTCGGTTCGGACACACCGTCAATTTGACGTGTTCCGGGAGGAGTCCCCATTGAAGAATATTATACTCTTTCAAGTATATAAGAAATATTGCTTAAGTATTTTCCATTATGGTCTTCCGTGACGGTTAATACTTTAGCCGATCTGTTTGTCTATTTCGTGTCGAAACTTTAAAAGTTTCCAATTTGTTTCTAAAAGAAACACATAACATAACGCGATGCCACATCCGTAAAAGGTCACGAAATATTCATATCCACCTCTAGCCTTGCTAGACATGGGCCACTTGCTTCACTATAAACTAGGGCTAACAGATCAGTGGCATTTGCATTTTTACCAAGTAAATGTGCTTTAGGCACTTTGCCCAATAAACTAGATTCGTAGACTTTATTTGATTGGAATAAAAACAGTCCGAGTACCCGTCTTCAAAGCGTGGATATACGAGTCTTGTTTCATTGTGTCCCAGACATCAATGCCACGATATGATTCTCCTGATCAAATAATTTTGAGCTGTTTGTTTGTCATTTTATACGTTGAGATTTATTTATATTCAAAAATAAATTCTGTTATTCACATCTAATATGTTTATCTCAATATCATCTTTATATAATGAAACACTTAGTGTTCTAAAATATAAAGGTTCACCGCAGCGGGTTAAACACTGATATAAAGATAATATTTCTAGTCAAACTAGTTGCATTATAACAGTTTCCAAATTTAGATACACACCCGAAGGGTAGTCCTAAATTAGGTATCTACGGTTAAAACAACGACTTTCGTCCCGTTTCCAATTCAGAGATTAATCTCAACTGAAGTCAGTATTCGCTCACAGCAGATTCTGAACATCAATATATATATATATCACACTAAGTATCTAAAATCCAATTTTAATACTAGTAGTGAATATATTTATGACAAACACATTTGAAGTCGGAGCCTTGCTCATTCTTCAATTCCTTCATGTTTGCTTTGTCCAAACGACAGTCACGCTTCTGCGATCCCGTTTGCCACATTTAGGCAGACATTTTGGGATATGTCCTTATCATCCCAGAAGATTGTAATGATTTTGCCTTTGCCCTTTTCAACACTCCAGAAGCCTTTGGCCAAGCCTTGGCCTTCTAGAATATCGAAGTAAGGTGCGCCTTGCGCTACTTGCTTAATTGTAAATTTGACTTTTTCTCCTTGAGAATAGTCATTAACTCTCCAAGAGTTAAATATTTCAATTTAGTACTTCTAAGATTCCAAGGATAGATATTTTGAAGATCCTTCAATTTCATTATCATACTTTAAGGATCTAATCCTTAGTTCTGATTCAGAAATTAAGGAGTCTACTGCGACAAGCTGAATGGATTAAGCACTAAAGTTATCATTACATGATCTTCCAAAGATCATGCTCTACTATTTTCTTAACTCCGGGCTTAGGCCTAATATGTTTTTATCAAATAAAGTAACTTATTAGTTTCTAGGACCATCCTGAAATTTACTCCCAATTTGAAAATTAAACCATTTAAATACATTTCCCTAGGATTATATCTTAAATGTCAATCTTTCAATTATATCTTGATTTAAATAGTCCAACTATTTAATCAACGATTTCAGTACTATTATTATAGTGATTACAATAGTCCAACTATTTAATCAACTATAATTTAATAGATTAAAATCAATTATATTGATTACTATAATCCAATTATAAAATCAACTATAAATGAATAGTTTGAATATAGTCCAACTATTAATTAAAACAACATTAAATATTAGTCCAACTAACATTAATATATTTGAAGAAAGATATTTGTGATTGAGCGCGTATGACAAGTAATTAAACGAATATTGCAAATTCAATTCTTGCCTCCCACTATTTTTCGGCGAGCCTCTAGCCCTCTGTCGAGTACTCGGGAAACCGTGTTTCCTAGCGGGCTAGGATCCTGTTAAATATCACACAATCTTGAATTTGGCCAAAAAATTGTATGATAATTAACTAGGAAGATCTCTAAGATCAATTGGATCCAATCCAATTCCTAGATCCAGTAGGGGAAACATCCAAGTCCGAAACATATATCTTATATATGCCAATATATCCAATATATTACCTAACCTTTTTCCTCTGAATCAACTAAGCCTTGGCTTTGGCACAACAAATTTAGTGATCACAGTCAAGCGCGACCATTTGACCATGGAAAGTTTCGTAATCAATGTCGATGGACAAGAAGTGGTCTTGACTTTGGCCAACAAACCACCAACTGGGACAAGACACCAATATGGAACAAAGCTCTCGTGATTCAAACACATCCTCGACGGACAAAGGCATTGACTTTGGCCAACAAGCCAATGCCAGTCTAGGATCTTGAGTGAGAATCACTCAATAGAAGGAAATACGCTAATATTTTGCGAGGGTTTTTCTAGTGCAAAATGACAACCAATTTATTATCTTTGTTAAGGTCTCATCATCATACACACTTAAAATGCATTCTAAATACAAAATAAAGCGCGTATAGATAAATAATAATGATATGCGAATGGATTACTTTACACAATGATCCTAGATAAAATCTCTCACTTTCTTTCTCCCGCTAGCACATGTATTACTTCTACCCATTACACTACACTTCTAAAGAAACCTCATTTACATTGAGGGGAATATGTGAGAAGAGAATACAAAGAATAAGGAGGTAATAAGGCTGGACACGCAGGTCCAATTAATAAATCAAATTATTACAACAATTTCTAAAATTGCCCCACCCATATAATATCCATCCGATATACATTATTCATGCATCGCAACCATGTATTCACACAAGCATGTTATCAATCAATCTAATCAAATTAATTAATCTGATAATTAGTGACCATCCAATGTTCAAACAACAATTTGATTTTGCTCGAGTCAAACTCGTTTTGCGAATAAGTACTTAAAGTACGAATTCTTGAATTAAATTAAACTACAAAATTAAATCCAATTCAATTTGTATTTAATTCTAATTCACTATTTAATTCCAAATTAAATATTACACTTTATTTAATAAACCTTTTACGACTTAAATTCCAATTTGATCGTTACGGGTCTCAAAGCCCGATTAACGTCCAACGTCAATTTAATTAAAGTCCAATGGGCTTTTAATTAATTTCTTTGAGGCGTGGACTTTTGGTCAACTCGGGTCGAACCCAATAACCAAAGTCCAATCCGGGAGTTACCCCATAAGCCGAGAAATCAATTTTGGCCCATTAGGCCCAATTAAACTTTAAAGGTCCATTAGTCGCATTTGGGTTTTATGGAAGCTGTTTTGGGCCCAATTGGATCCAACCAATTTTGCCTAAACCCCACTTAGTACAACCAAGCCCAATAAGCCCAATTACAACACAACATGCCCAAATCCAATTTAAGGCCCAAATAATTAAATTACAAATTCCAAATTTCCAATTTAATTACACAAAGTGTATAACACAATTAATTACCCAATTAACATTTCCAAAACACCAATTAGCCTAATTAATCATGCTCAATTACATCAATTAGTGTCCAACACATTTTGATCAAAAATCAAACCCAATCATGCTTATATTGTTCTCGGCAATTTGGGGATAATTATATCTGATTCGGTTTCAATCCAATTAAATTCACAATCGACATAAATCAACACACCCAACATGATTCCAACTCATCCAATGATTTAAAATCAAAAATCACCAAGATCAAATTAGGGCACCACATTCGGCCATCACAAACTTTGGGCAAATTTGTTCCAAACAATTTTTAATCAAATTGATCCAATCAATCATCAATTAAAACACATTTAAGCATACTAATTCATCCAATTTCATTATACATGCTCAAAATCAAGTTTACCCAAATTTTAAGCCCTAAATTTTTTCATGCTTTTCCTTGCTAATGATACCATTGTTGGAGTTTGCTAAGGTCCACATGATCAATAAACAAGCACGAACATATGTGTGAATACAACGAGGGAGTTGCGGAATACTCACATCGAGCGGTTGAGCGACGTCGTAGGCAACAAAACTCAACTTTCTGCCTCTTGGACTGCTCGGCAGTGGCCGTTTGTGCAGTCCTCTAATTCGGCCATTGGAGGTCCTTGAACAAGCTCTAAGCTTCGTCAAACGATTCCCGGCTCATGGGTGGACTTCCCTATCACCTTCGCATGACTTCGTAGTGTGCTAGCACTCCCGATTTTGCCACGAAATCGTGACTTTTGTTTCCCTTTTCTTCCTCAATTTTCACGGCAGTTCATTGCCAAGAACAAAAGAAAATTTCAGCCCTAGTGGGCGTGAGAGAGAAGGATAATTTTGAGGAGATAGAGATAAAATGGTGTTAAGTTAAATTGGTAATTGATTTCTAAAATCAAATACACAATTTTGGTTCCAAAAGTCAAAGCAATTAATGCCCACAAATGCCAACCACACACATCACTCAATCACATCAATCACAAGTTGTCAAGTCACATCACTCAAAGTGACAAGTGATTTGACGCTTGATGTGACTATCGATTAGACGCTTGATTTGACTTGCGTGCCGTACTCGAATTCAAAATGCGAATGCGCTCGTAAATAATCATGGGCTCGAGTTCGCTAATTCCAAATTAACGAATTTTCCATTGCCGACGCAATTAAATGATTACACCCAACGAAGTCACTATTCACGTCGCTAACGAATTTTTTGGTTTCTATAATTAGTCCCAAGAAAGTATAAGCCAAAGAAATACACATTTTACATGCAAATTGAAGCATGGCGGAATCATACTTACAAAGTTGTGACGAAAATTGATGAAGAGAATCCTTGAGTCTTCAACGGTGGAAACTTTCGGCCAAGAGCAAGAGGGAGAGAAGCTTCAAGTCTTCTAGTATTCCAGCTCAAGGTTGTTTCCCTATCACCTCCTTTGATCCCTCAATGTGCTAGCAAAATGGAGAGAAATGAAAAACAATTTTCTGCCCTTGAAGAGCTCACGGCGTGAGCAAAGAAGAAGAAGAGGAGATAGCCTTTTGGTTTTCTTTTCACCATTTTGTTGTTACAAAAAACGTAAATGATGATTAGAACAATTACCAAAAATATTTTGGTAAATGTAAAACCCCTTCAAAAACCGTGAAAAGTATTTTCCCTCCAAAAAGCCATTAAATGGCCTCACCAACTTACATTGAGAATAGTGACAATGTATCATCCCATAAAGGTGACTAGATACATCCATCAACTAGTCGTGTCAAGTGATGAGACTTCGCGATGTGTTTTGCGGGTCCCACTCGTTTCAAAATATGAATGTGTCCGCAAACACTTTCGGGCTCGGTTTCGCTAATTCCGAATTAACGAATTTCCGTTGCGACGTGAATTAAATAATTACGCTAGCGAAATTACTATTCACATCGCTAACGAATTAATTCTAAATAATTCGTTTGCCCGAATTAAAATCCGATTTTAATTCCGCGTCGAAATCTAATTTCGTATAATATATCGAATATATTATTTTATCGATTAATTCCAAATTAATCGTTCTCTCTCCTAATAGGCATTTTATCCAAGATAAAGTTTCTCCGTAATTAATCCAAGATTAACAAAGTTCGAATCAAACATCATAGATGAATCTTCAGGAAGCGACCCAAGAGATCTCCGGATATGTGGCAGTAAATACGGTTGTTGGATAATCCAAACACGTACGTACCTCGTACTACGTTTTTACCGATTTACAAGACAAGGTTGGCTTCTAGCAAAGCGTCATGCCTACCTAATTCTCCAGAAATATTCTTATTGGAATATTAGATCTTTATCAACCGTAGTATACCGTAGTATCGCGTACATCGATCCAGTATCAAATGATCACATGTTAGGCCTGGGGCTGGAATGTGTCTGCCCCGTACGAAACATATATCGGACATCAAACAACTAGTCTCTTTAAATCGGATAATCCTGACCTGGTCATATTGTCCCGACGGTTGCAACCTTTTATAGAGTACTAGTTCTGTATCCAGTGTGATCATCATCTCCATATGTCCGAAGTGATACTTCCTTCTTGACATCACATCCAGTACACTACGATTCCCGATAAACCCAGAAGAGGCGTACACAGAACCGGTTAAAGCCCCGAACCACCAAAACCAAAGTTTACCGATTGTCGCAAGTACTAGCGATGCAAGTCTTAGGTTAAGACCATATACACCTACCCTGATGCGGCCTCCCATAGACACGCAGACATACTACCAATGGGATTCCGCGGGGTCTATCCAGAGCGAAGCTGTTTTCCGTACCATCGGTAAAACACAACCTCCTATCGCACTTGCATACGTATCCAATACTTAAATATATGAGAACTATGCTGTTGTGCCATCACAACTCGCACAAGTGCAATACTAGTCTATTCCGCATTATCGATGTCCAATCTCGATAATACTCCGACTAGGGATATTTAATGATTAAACCTTTTATATTGATACTGTCTCATATCATCTCAATACGGAACTAATCATATGGACTTTTGCCATAATATATCAAAGTAAATAATTAAAACGGCAAAAGGCAATTTCATTATCACATAGTTCATTTGTACAATAATACAATATCATTTACAAAACAGTGACGCTATGGGTCATAATGTCTAACAGAATTAATTCTAAATTAATTCGTTCGCCCGAATTAAAATCTAATTTTATTTCAGTCGAAATCCAATTTTGTTTAATATATCGAATATATTAATTATCGATTAATTTCAAATTAATCATTTTCTCTCTTTAATTGATTTTTATCCCAGATAAAATATCTCCGTAATTAATCCCAGATTAATTTTCTCTCTCATCTTATTAATCCCAGATTAATTAAAAGTGCGAGTCATACGTCATCAGTGAATCTTTGGAAGCGACCCATGAGATCCCCAGATATGTTGGCAGCAAATACGGTCGTCGGACTATCCGAACACGTATGTACCTCGTACTACGTTTATACCGATTTACAAGACAAGGTTGGCTTCTAGCAAAGCGCCATGCCTACCCAATTCTCCAGAAATATCCTTACGAATAAAGGATCTATATCAGGCCATAGTATACGTAGTATTGCGTATTTCGATCCAGTATCGGATGATGATCACATGCAAGGCCTGGGGCTGGTACAGTGTCTGCCCTGTACGAAGCATATATCAGATTCGAGCAACTAGTCTCTTTATTATCGGATAATCATGACCAAGTCATATTATCCCGACGGTTGCCAACATTTTTACAGAACCAATTATGTATCCCTATGCGATCATCATCTCCATATGACTGGAGTGACACTTCCGTCTTGACATCACACCCAACACACTACGTTCTCAATATACCCAACATAGGCGTACACAAGAACCTGTTAAAGCCCTGCACGACCGCAACCAAAGTATATTGATTGTCGCAAGTATTAGCGATGCAAGTCTCAGGTTAAGACCAAATACACCTACCTGATTTCAGACTTCCATAGACACATAGTCATATACCAATGGAATTCCGAGGGGGTCTATCCAGAGCGAAGCTGTTTCCCGTACCATCGGTAAAAACAAACCTCTATTACACTTGCATGAGTATCCTATACCCAAATATATGAGAAACTTTGCCGTTGTGCCTCACAATGCGCACAAGTGTAATACTAGTCTTTTTACGTATTCATCGATGTCCAATCTCGATAATACTTTGACAAGGGATATTTAATGATTTATCCTTCGTGGATTGATACTGTCTCATATCATTCTCAATCCATGAACAAATCATAGGGACCTCCTATCATTTATACATCTAGGTGATCTAATCACAAATGATAAGAGTGCAATCTCATTTGTCACATAGTTAATTTGTACAACAAAATCACGATCTGTACAAATAGTGACCTATGGGTCAATTGTCCAACACAAAATCTAGAGACTTTCTAAGAAATTGAGAGTGTATTGCTTATCCTTAGCTAAGTAATTATTTCATTATGAACTTAGAGATTTATTACCTTTAAGGCTAATAAATATAAATCACATGTTTATAATAAAAGACATTATAAAAGATACAAGTGGGGTGGGACCAATGGGTTAATAAAACTTTCCAAACTAAAGTTAATTTAAAAAGGTATTACTAGAGTTAGATAATGATTTGGTGTCTTCCTTCACTCACTACCTTTTTATAGCCAAAAGGAAAAGCTGTGAAGACATCTAGATATCATTTACTTAAAGCTTACCATAAAGCATATTTAAAGTGTTGACTAATTTGGAGGATCTATTATTATTCCTGTCACCAAGGCAATAAAATATTTAAGAGAGTTCGCTCCACCCTCCCTTTGGGGAATTTTCAATGGAGGAATCCATTGATAGTTATTCACTTAAACTTACTAAAATCCTCAATAATAATTTAAGTCTTAAATTTCCTCCCATTGTAAAGTATAGACCCAAATGGCTTAAACCATATCGGTGGAGGACTAGGCTTTACCAGACTGACCAATACTAATTTGTCCCTAAATCGTACTATTGACAATGGTTTGACTTTTCTGAGTCATAAGACGTAGCACCCTTAGGCGTGGTCTTATAACTTAGTGGCAAAGATTGGGTGTCCACAAGGAGTAGCATAAGCTATGGCATGTTTGATTGCCTAACCCAATGATTAATGAATTGTGATTTATATCGTAAATTGGTTGGGAACCTACCTAATTATCGTATTTTATAACGACCAGCCCTAGTCAGAGTTATGAAATAATGATAATGGGATCCTTACCCACAAGAAATCCATCATATTGGGGTTGATGTGATTTGCTTAAAATTTAAAACAATTGAGTGGGAGCAACTTCATAATATTAAAAGCCCATGTTATTATGAAACGTTAATGAAAATATATTCCTAATTTTAACATTCTCTCTTAACAGGTGGGTTAAAATATTTCACAAACATTCAAATGGCAAACATAGTATCATTTCATTCCATCCTTGATGAGCATAAGCTAAATGGGACAACTACAATGATTGGTTTAGAAACCTTAAAATTGTCTTACGATAAGAAAAGATTTTCTATGTTCCTGAAAGACCATTTCCCCCTGAACCCGCAGAAGATGCTGACCAAAATACATTTGATGCGTGGAAGAAAAAACACGTCGATGATGATGAGAAAGTAGTTTGCATAATGCTTTGCTCTATGTCAGACGAACTTCATAAAGCTCACGAAGATATGGATGCTCAAACCATCATCTTTCATTTGAAGGAGTTGTATGCAACTTCCGTTCATACCGTGAGATTCTAAGTTTCATGTGCCTTATTCCAAACAAGATATAAGAAAGGATCTGTTAGTGGACATGTGCTTAAGATGATTGGCCACATTGAAAAATTATCCAACCTCGGGTTCATCATCATGGATCATGAGATAGGTCACGATCTAATTCTTCAGTCCTTACCAAAAGACATTCTCTAACTTTATTATGCGGTCATCTGTTCTGATAAAGAAGCTACTTTAGCAAATTGCACAATTTGATAAAGTAGGTAGAGAAAGACTTGAAACCGGAGCTTAAAACCTTCGTTATGCTTACGGGTACGGACTGAAGCCACGAGGCCCAAAGAAAAATAAGGGCAAGGCCAAGGCTCCAGATCACCTAAAGCTCAATGGTAAGGTGGAGAAGAAAAATGGAAATGGGAAATGTTTCTTTTGTGGAAAGAATGGTCATTGGAAGAAAGACTGCAGATCTTTGAAAGCCAAGGAAGCGAGGGAAACCCAATAGGCCAAGAAGCCCAATGCTTCAGGTATGTTGTATATGATTGAACTATATTATCAAAACTCTTAACCTTCTAATTGGGTGCTTGACATCAGTTGTAACCTCACTTGTGTAACAATGTGCAGGGCCTGAGAAACAATAGGAGACTCCGTCATGGGGAGGTTGACTTACGCATGGGTAATGGAGCAAAACTGGATGCATTGTGCGTGGGGACTTATTAATTAGTTTTTCCGAATAGTTTAGTTTTAGACTTAGAAGATTGTGTTTATGTACCTTTTCTAGTAAAGAACATTATTTCAATTTCTTCTTTATGTAATAAAGGCTTTTCATGCCTAATAAGTTGTAATGAATGTTCTATTTATTTCAATGAAATAAATTATGGAGATGGTATTTTGAATAATGGTATCTATATCTTACAAACTAACAAACAATGTTCAACCTCTAATATATACAAGATTAACTCGAATAATCTCAATGAATCACTTTTATGGCACAGTCGCTTAGGTCATATCAATGAAACAAGATTAACTAAGCTACATAAGGATGGGTATTTCAGACCCTTCAAATATGAACCTTATGAAACTTGTGAGTCTTGTTTACTTGGTAAAATGACCAAATTACCCTTCAAAGGTAAATGACAGCGTGCAGCGGAGACATTAGAACTCATACACTCTGATGTATGTGGACCAATGTCAGTCACCGACAGAGGTGGATTCTCCTACTTCGTTACCTTTATCGATGATCACTCGCGATATGGGTATGTGTACCTTATGCGGTACAAATCTGAAGCCTTTGAGAAATTCAAAGACTTCAAAGCTGAAGTAGAAAAACAGCTTAATAAATGTATTAAGTACTAAGGTCTGACCGAGGTGGTGAATACTTAAACAACAAATTTCAAGATTACTTGAGAGAAAATGGCATTGTTTCCCAGTGGACTCCTCCGGGAACTCCATAACATAATGGGGTCTTCGAAAGGAGAAATCAGACATTATTAGATATTTTTGATCAATGATGCCAGACACGGATCTACCTCTTTCATTTTTGGGGTCTTGCTTTAGAAACTGCAACACTACTACTAAACCAAGTTCATTCCAAGACTGTCAGTCAAACACCATATGAGTTATGGTCTGGGAAACGTCCTAGTCTTAGTTATCTAAGAGTTTGGGGATGTGACACATATGTTAAGCTTACACAAACTAACAAATTGGATGATAGGGCAATTAAATGTAAGTTTATAGGATATGCCTTGAACTCAAGAGCATACGTGTTCTACGTCCCAAATGAACAAAGGACATTTTTCTCACAAAATGCTAAATTTCTAGAGAATGAATTCCTTCTCAAAAATATAGTGGGAGTAGACTTGACTCGATGAGGTACGAGAAGAACAAACTAACATAGAACTAAACCCCAGGCCCTCAAAAGGGCAGCGACGAAACAACCACAAGGTTATGAACTTAGAAGGTCTGGTAGGGAAAGATATGAGCCTGAAAGATATGGTTTCCAAATTGATGAGGAACATGATCAGGTCATTGATAATGACGATCCCACCAGTTATGACGAAGCAATGCGTGACATTGATTCAGTCAAGAGGCTTGAGGCCATGAAATCCAAAATAGACTTTATGTATCATAATCAAGTCTGGGACTTGGTGGATGTACCTGAAGGGATAAAAACCATAGGGTGCAAGTGGATTTACAAGCGTAAAATGATGTAGAAGGCAACATCCAAACCTATAAGTTAGGTTCGTGGCGAAAGGTTATAGACAAATCCAAGGAATTGACTATGACGAAACCTTCTCGCCTGTTGCAATGATAAAGTCCATTTGAATTTTACTGGCACTAGCTGCACATTTTGATTATGAGATTTGGCAGATGGTTGTCAAAACAGCTTTCCTTAATGGGAACCTCGTAGAGGAAGTCTATATGACACAACCTGAGGGGTTTGCATCTAAGGATGATCATAATAAAGTATGCAAACTTAAACGATCCATTTATGGACTCAAGCAAGCCTCCAGAAGTTGGAATATATGATTTGATGAGACAATCAAAGAATTGACTTCATCAAAAATGTAGACGAGCCTTGTGTTTACAGGAAAAGTAGTGGGAGTGCTGTTGTATTTCTTGTAATATATGTCGATAACATATTAATCATCGGGAATGATATTCCCATGATGCAAGCCACCAAGCAATGATTATCTCAGAATTTCTCCATGAAAGATTTGGGAGAAGCAGCCTACATCATCGGCATTAAGATCTACCGTAATAGATCTAAGAGGTGTTAGGACTTTCTCAATCTACATACATAGATAAAGTTTTGAAAAGATTCAAAATAGAAGATTCCAAAAAGAGGTAATTTACCTACTTGTCATGGAATCAAATTATCTAATGAGCAATGTCCACATACTCCTTCAGATAGAGAGCGTTTGAGTATGATCCCTTATGTTTCAGCAATAGGATCGATCATATACACCATGGTATATATAAGACCTGATGTCTCTTATGTTCTTAGCATAACGAGCAGTTATCAGGAAAATCCTGGTGAGCAACACTGGGCAGCTGTCATAACAATCCTCAAGTATCTGAGAAGAACTAAGGATGTATTCTTGACATACGGAGATTGTTCTGAGATAAAATTCATTGGTTACTATGATGCGAGCTTTCAGACCGATAGAGATGACAACAGATCGCAAACAGGATATCTTTTTACTTTGAATGGCGGAGCTGTCAGTTGGAAAAGCTCAAAGCAGTCAACTACAGCGGACTCCACCACTGAAGACGAGTATATTGTAGCATCTGAGGCAGCTAAAGAAGTAGTCTGGATAAAGAAGTTCATCACGGAGCTGGAAGTGCTTCCCGCGATAAAGAATGGCGTCACGATGTACTGTGACAACACATGTGCCATTGCTCAATCAAAGGAACCAAGGTCCCACCATAAATCCAAGCATGTACTCAGGCGATTTCATCTCATCAGGGAGATTGTTGAGAGAAAAGAAGTTATTATAGAGAAAATACCCACAGAAGATAATCTTGCAGATTCTATGACTAAAGGGCTGACTCAACAAAAGCATGATAGGCACACCCGAGAGAGTATGGTGTCCAGATTCATACTAGTTGGCTATATTGCAAGTGGGAGATTGTTAGGAATATGCCATATACCCAACTTGTGGATGGGCTATATGTACATGTATTTGTAATATTTTCATTAATTAATAAAATGACAATCCTTATTATACGTGTCTTACATAACTTATTATAAATCATCAAACACTGTAATAAAACGCCCTTGGAGTAATAAGATGATGGCTTCCAAGCCTTATGAGAATCATTACTCTTAAACGTTCCTAGTCATAGTTTTGTGAATAATCTGGGCGTTCACAAAGCAGATAGAATGCATGATGATATTGATCCGCCCTTAAGTGGGGTAGCCGATCTCATAGGCTACTAGCGGATATCCGTTCGCTTGGTGTATCACATGGATGCATGAGTTGCTCGTGTCCATCGAACTGACCACCAAATGTTTTCATATGGAGTGTTTATCCCATGTATCTGTGAGAATGTTCATGTATTAATTGTATGACTTGTCCATAGACTTGAGGTCTTTAAAATCTTATGTGTGGATGGATCAAATAACTTGACATTCTCATTCCCCGGTTCAAAAGATCCGGTCATAAGGGTATGATTGGTCATTTGTTGAAACACATTAAATTTGTAAAGATACAATAGGAGAAACACCACTCTCTCGGATAATATTTTCTTATAAGAGTAGTATTCCAATTCAGTTGTGATGGGTTGTATGTGATCAGTGTTTGAGACTTTGGCCGCAGCGGAAGAATCATGTGAGATTCTTGGGTTAGCGCGATTCATGACACTGTCAACATCATACCTTGGACTATATGGGTAGACACTTTCCATACCCTAGGTCAAAGGTGGGGATACAGTACGGTGATGGACCGTATCATATATAAATCGCATACAGAATGGGTATATATATCTTTCCTTCTCATTTGGGGGCCTTGGCATGTTGCTAGATGTCAATCTTGGTCATTAATTGAACGACCATCTGATCGGAGGATAATTTATGTTCGATTAAATTATCACGATTCATTTCATGTCCAACTTGAGGGGAACCCAAAAGTCACACACAACAAAGTCGAAATCAATGGTTCACAGTGCACATTACAATTTAAAAGCATAAATGATTACTGTAGGAATTGTTCATAAATGGTTCAATGTGTTTAATTATTGAACAGATCATTTTTCAGGTTCCATAGTGGCTTAGAGATTGGTGAATCACGATAGGGGAACTTTGGGAATTGCAAAAAAAAATGTGAATAGTAAATTTTTTTAATTTTTTATTTGTTTTGAATTCCAATTCGACCAAACTCTTATTAGGGTTTTATAATCTCATTAACCACTAAATTAAGATCCAATGACTAAGATTAAATTAGCATTTATCCCACATCGGATTCTTAATTAATTTTGTTGTCTTTGGAGCACCTATATAAACCCAATGAATTCTTCATAAATGTTTTGCACCAAACCTTTCATATCTTGGGTTTATATAAGTTAGGAACTCTAAAGTTTAAGAATAAGCTACTGATTTTGAGGATTCTTAAGTCTAATTGACTAGAGGAACCTCGAGTTAAAAGTTTTGAGGTATTTTCCTAAGCTAGCACCAAGGGCAAAATACACGTGCACTCAAGGCGTAGTCTTGCCGTTGAGTTTTGGCTTTGGTGTGTGCATCTTTGGAGGCCACACACTTGGGTGGCTCTTTGGATCGTGGAAGAGCTTGCTGAGTTCAAGAAAATCTTGTAGATTGGAGGGAAGACTGGATGAGTCTTCAGTTCAAGTAAGTCTTTTTCTTCTTTATTTTATTAGAGTTCTTATGATATTTATCATGTTTAGGTTTATGTTCTTTGCATGTTTTATGAGTTTTTATGCTTAGAATATATAGTAACATGCCTAGGCTTGTAGAATAATAAAAACAAATGGGTCTTGGGCAAAGGGATAGTGGCATCATAATTTGATTTATTAAATTTTCCACTGCGCACTCGCGGCCGCTTCCCAACAGTATCCCAAGTACAAACCGCACTACCATCCGTTCGGATTTGGCTACGAAATTTACGTCTGGGTTTCCATCAAATTATACCGCAAGGGTTAACATATACAATCATTAACATAATGTAAACGGACATGAAAGTAAACAAAACATAAACAAAAATAAAGGCAGAACATTAAAATGACAATAAAAGCGAATAAATAAATAAAAAGATAAATAACGCTGAATATAAATGGGAAATAAAATAACGATGAAATAAATAACGACATAAAATGCAAATAATAAATAACGATGAATTAAAAAGGATAAGCAAAAAAATAAATACGAAATAAAGAAAAGTGTGACCAAAGAATTTGGCCGTTTTTAATGTAGGACTTCGCATATCCGGTTGGACGTATTTCACGTCCAACCAAGCATGCCGCGTCCAGAACGACAAAATAAAATATAGTAAAGGGTGCCCTCAGGTCTTACCTTTTAAGTCGCTTCTCGGGAGTGCGTTGGGACGTCGCCGGAAGGGTTAATGCTTCACTGTTTTTTCTGGTTTACCGGTTCAATGTTTTTGCGCACTGTTTTACTATTTTTGCTCACTTTTTTTTACTGTTTTAGACTGTTTTTTTTTTTGTGATTGAGCTGCTGTTTTTGGACGCTTGTTTTTGGGTTATTTTCAAGACTGTTTTGCTGGCTCAGGGGGCTATTTTTGGGATGTCTTTCAGGAAATTTTTGGGTGATTTTTGGGACTGTTTGGGGCTGTTGGTTTCACGCGGATGCTTGTGTTTTTGCTAGGTTTTGTTGCTGCCTCTGTGACTTTGTTTTGTTGTTCAGTTAGTGTGTGTGTTTGTATCTTCGTGAAGTGTGAGTTGGCTACGTGTGTGGTATTTTGTTTGGCTGTGTGTGTTCGGTTGGTGGGTTGCTAGTTGTTAGGGTCTATGAGTTGTTTTGTTGTTCGATTAGTGGATAGCTTTGTGTGTTGAACGTGAATAAGGGGACGTGTGTGTGTTGGTTGCAAGGTGTCTTGTAAAATACCGATAATGGACTTGTGTGTGTTGAAGGTGTCGGTCAGTGTGTGATTTCGAGTGTCGATGAGGTTTTGTTTATTTATGTCGTGAGTGAGTGAAGTGTTTAGGGTTTTTTTTGTTTGTTAAGGGGCTGTGAGTGTAAGACTGTTTGGTGTGTGCCGAGAAGGGTGTGTGTGTGTGTTAGCGTGTGATGTGAGAAGGGAGAAGAAAAAGATTACCTTAGGTTTGTTGTTTTGCTGTCGATGTGTGTGTTACCAATGAGATGAGGGGTGTCGAGTGTGCGAGTGTGTGTTGAAAGGAGTGTGTGCCCTGTGTGTGTGTTTAGAAAGAGTGTTTAGGGTTCTTGCTGCTTGTTTGCTTTGTGTGGCCTGTGAGTTGGCCGAGAAGAGTGTTGTCGTGTGTCAGCTTGTGTCGGCGGAGGGCTACTTCACGTGTGTCTGCAAAGAGTGTGTGCAAGATGTCTGGTAGCCTGTTTGTTGATGGAGTGATGTAGGGTTGCAAGAGAGAGAGATTAGGGTTATTTTATGTGATAGAGGGGAGATCGACCGATATAGGGTTGCGATAGAGAAGGGGCGTGAGTGTATTAGGGTTTGTTTTTTTTTTTGTTTACTGCCGAGTGAGTGAGAGAGAGAGAGAGAGAGGCTGTGTGGTGTTTTTTTTTTTTTTTGTGTTTGTCGAGTGTGTAAGCTTGTGAGAGAAATAGAGAGGAGAGAAGAGAGAAGGGAGAAGGAACAAGTAATTAGGGTTGGAATTGGTCTAGGTTCCCTTTATATAGTGGTGTATGCTAGGGTTTTTTTATTTTGGAGATGGCTTAGGTGTGTGGGCCTTGTGAGTTGCATGGGCTTTAGATGGGTTGCGAGGGTTTTGGTGGCGAGGAAAATATTTAAAACAAAATCGACTAAGCAAACCCGAGGCTAACTAGTGAGTTTAAATTTGAGGAGATATTAATTTTTGAATTTTTCCTTCCGACATCCGTTTTTCGCGGCTTCCGCGACTTATCAGGTAGTGCCTCCGTACGAGGCTCATCGTTGGGCTTTATGCAAAAATACAGTGCCTACAAGCATCATATTTCTTTTTGAAATGGATCCCAACTTTTGACAGTTTTCATAAGTTTTGCAGAAACTGTGTGTATCTTTGAAAATGGTGGGCCAATAAAATCCACACTGCAAGATTTTTGCAGTGGTTTACTTAGATGAAAAATGACCTCCACATGCTTCTGAATGACAAAACTGAATAACACCACTTATCTCAATGTCCGGTATGCATTGTCTGAAAATCTGATCAGGGCAATATTTAAACAGATATGGATCATCCCAATAGAATCTTTTGACTTCGGTCAAAAATTTCCTCTTATCTTGTTGGCTCCAGTCTGAAGGTATCTTTCCTGTTGTAAGAAAATTGACAATATTAGCAAACCAAGGTATTGTGTTTACAGAGAAAAAAAACTCATCGGGAAATGAGTCATTGATGGGAGTTATATCAATTAGTGACTCGTTTGTGAGTCTTGATAACTGATATGCAACCACGTTCTTTGATTATGAGATTGAATTCTTGAAGCAACAAAATCCACCTTATTAATCTTGGCTTGGCATCCTGTTTAGACATCAAATATCTAATAGCAGCATGATCAGAATAAACAACGGTTGAAGAACCGATTAAATATGATCGAAATCTATCCAATGCAAATATTACAACAATTAGTTCTTTTTGTGGCAGTGTAATTCATTTGTGCACTGTTTAAAGTTCTACTTGCGTAATATATTACATGCGGCTTACCTTCCTTTCTCTGTCCTAGCACTGCACCAATTGTATAATCACTAGCATCACACATTAGCTCAAAAGGCAAAGACCAATGATGAGATTGCATAATAGAAGCAGAAGTCAAAAGACTGATAAATTTTTCAAATGATTTTTGACATTCTTCTGTCCATTCAAATGTTGCATCTTTTAATAGGAGGTTACATAATGGTCTGGATATGGTACTAAAGTTTTTAATGAACCTCCTATAAAATCCTGCATGTCCTAAAAAAGAACGGATTTCCCTAACTGTTTTTTGTGATGGCAATATAGAGATTACTTCTATTTTTGCCTTGTCATTCTCAATACCTTTAGATGACACAACGTGTCCCAAAATAATTCCTGAATTAGTCATAAAAAAATGGCATTTTGACCGGCGTAAACACACACGTATAACGCAAGCGCACGTATCGTTCAAGTAGTATAAAAA
>SKCR01025027.1:0-18283 GCA_019454045.1 Zanthoxylum bungeanum | reverse complement strand
TTTGAGTCCCGTGGGCCTCAATTGATGCGCCGTCTGTCATCCTGGAGCGGAAGAGTTTCCTTACTAGCTCATACCTCTCCATCCGCTTGTTTGTGCGGTGGGTGGAGATCACGCAATCTTGCCATCATGTTATAGGGATCCAAGTCCCTGTTCTGGCGTCTGAAATGCTGGGTCATTTCAGCTAGCATACTGGACTAAGCTTGGTCACAATCGTCACTATGAGTCTTCCATAACTCTAGCTCCAGTGGCTCAGTGGGTTTAGGCGGGAGAGGTCTCTGAATAGTATACAGCACCCTCTCAGCCCCAAGCACTATCTTGAGGTTCATTTCCCAGTCGGCAAAGTTTGTCCCTTTGAAGACATTATCGCCCATGATTATGTCGCGGACATTACCCTTGCCAGTCATCTTGACAACTATAGTCCAACTATAAAGTCAACGATGTTATGGGTACAGTCAAACTGTTACAAGCAAAAAACAATATATTAGTCCAACTAATTATTAAAATATTGACGAAATAATTTTGAAAGACGCGTAAGGCTAAGTATCTAAACGAAATTGCAAATTCAATAATAGCCTCCCACTATTTTCTTCAAGTCTCTAACCCTCTTGTGGAGAACTCGGGAAATCACATTTCCTAGTGGGCTAGGATCCCGTTTTAAATAACACACAACCTTGACTTTGGCCAATAAAAGCTGTATGCTATTTAACTTAGGTAGATCTCTATGATCAATTGGATCTCATCCAATTCCTAGATCCGGTTAGGTGGACATCCAAGTCCCAAACATATGTATAATGTCAATGTATCCATTACATTTTCCTAACCCTATCCTCCGAATCATCTAGGCCTTGGCTTTGGCCAAAAAACAAACCTAATGATTCCAGTTAAGCGGGACCCATTGACGAGGAAAGTTTCGTAATCAATGTCATTGGACAAAAGTGATCTTGACTTTGGCCAATAAAAATCATGATTTGGACAAGACACCGATATGCAACAAAACTCTCATGATTCAAGTACATCCTTGATTGACAAAGGTCTTGACTTTGCCAAACAAACCAATGCCAACTTCGGATCTTGAACAAGAATCATTCAATGGAAGGAAAATCGCTTAATATTGTTTTAGGGATTTTTCGCGTAATTGGCAACCAATTAATTTATCTTTGTTAGGTCTCATCATCATACACCCTTAAGCATGCCTTCTAAAACATCATAAAGCGCGTAAAGTAAGAGTAATAGCGATATACGGATGGATATGAACAACAACTTGTTCCTAGAACAAATCACTCCCTTTCCTCTCCCCGCTAGCACTATTCTACTCTTACCCAATTACATAATACAATAAGAGAAACCTCATTTACATTGAGGGGAATTAGGTGAGAAGAGAATACAAAGAGACAATAAGAGAAAGGCTGGACACGCATGTCCAATTTATAAATTCTAAATTTACAATAATTTCTAAAATTACCCTTCCCTTCTAATATCCATCCGATATACACTATTCATACATCACATCCACATTCATTCATTCAAGCCATGTTATACAACCAATCAAATCCAATTAATTAGTCTTTAATTAGGTGACAATACAATGTTCAAACAATTGTTTGCATTTGCGCGAGTCCAACTCAATTTGAGAATAAATACTTATAGTATAAATTCACGAATTATATCGAACTACTCGTTAAATCCAATTTAAGTCGTATTCAATACTAATCCTATTATTTAATTCTAAATTAAATATTTACACTTTTATTGTGCTTTTACAACTTAGATTCCAAATCTAATACAATCGGGTCTCAAAGCCCAACTAACATCTAATGTCCGTTTAATAAAAGTCCGATGGGCTTTCAATTGATTTCTTTAGGCTTGGTTTTGGTCAATGTATGGGTCAAACCCAATTACCAAGCCCAATAAGGAATCACCCTCATATGCCATAAAATCAATATCAAGCCCATAAGGCCCAATTAAACATAAAAGCCCATTTATTATATTTGGGCTTAAATTGTGTGATTTAGGCCCATTTTGGATCCAATCCAAATGGTCCAAATCTACTTGGCCCAACCAAGCCCATTATGTCCAAATATAATAGTTTTAGGCCCAATTCAAAATTAAGCCCAACTAACCAAATTTTAAAATTCCAAATTTTATAACTTAATTAATTAAAGTGTATTATCATGATTAATTCTTTAAATCAATATTCCCAAAATATCAAATTAATCCATAATCATATTTTTATCTTAATATATGTCCAACATTATTTAATCAAAAAATCAAGTCCCTAATCCTCCATCAAGCATTCGGCCAAGGTGATTAAAATGGTTCCGATTTCGTTTTCAATCCAATCGAGTTACAAATCATCATTCCATATTGTTTCAAGTCATCTAATGTCTTAAAATTAAAAAATCATCTAGTCCATATGCTTGCATGTATTCGGCCAAGCCTCATTTGGGTTGGAAAAATTAATCCAATTTATTTTCCATGAAATTGATGATGTATAATCTAAATAACATACATCTAAGCATATTTAATCAAGCAAACTCATCAAATCATGCTTCATACAATTTTCCCCAAATAACATCCTAATATATTTGCATGCTCTTTAAGCTCAATGATACCATTGTTGGTTTCTATTACCAAGCCCCAAGATCAACAAGAGCAAACAAAATATATAAATACATGAATGAATTAATTGAAGTATGGTGGAATCATAGTCACAAAAATCGGGATGCGGATGCGTTGATGAAATGAAAACTTCTCCTTTGTGCAGTGATGAATTCGGCCAAGGTGGAAAGTGCAGCTCCAAGCTTTGTTTGATCCTCCCAAGCTCAAGGATTAGTTTCCCATAACACCTTTGTATGATCCCTTGAAGGTGCTAGCCTTTGTTGTGATTTTGAATGCACAACTTCTTCAAATCTTGCCACAAAAATTGAAGAAATGGAGAGCCCAAAACTGCATGTAGTTTCGGCAATGTGAGAGAGAGAGGAGTTCTATGATTTTTGTTACAAAAATCAATTTATATTTATGCCATAATATTTATTAAATTAATAATAAACTTATGACACAAATCATCCAATGGCTTAGAGTGTCAAACACTCAATTTCCATGTAAAACCATTGAGTGCATTGTACACTATCTCCATGCATGCATTAGAGTTAAATAATGCATAATATGACATGTGTCATGTGGGCCCCACACGTTTCCAAATGAAAGTGGGCCCACGTGCACTCACGCGTTCGGGTTCGATATTTCCGAAATACCGAACTTACGTCGCGACGTTAATTAAATCGAATTTAAATAAATAATTGCGCCTAGCGAAATTATATTTACGTCGCTAACGAATTAATTCTAAATTAACTCGTTTGCCCGAAATAAAATCTAATTTTAATTTCGCGTCGAAATCGAATTTCGATTATTATATCGAATTTCGATTTTAATTTCGATTATTATATCGGTAAAACACAACCTCTTATCGCACTTACATAAGTATCCAATACTTAAATATATGAGAACTATGCCGTTGTGCCCTCACAACGTGCACAAGCGCAATACTAGTCTATTCCGCATTATCGATGTCCGATCTCGATAATACTCCGACTAGGGATATTTAATGATTAAACCTTTATGGATTGATACTGTCTCATATCATCTCAATCCGGTATTAATCATATGGACTTTCGCCATTTATATATCAAAGTAAATAATATTACAAAACGGTAAAAGGCAATTTCATTATCACATAGTTAATTTTGTACAATAATACAATATCATTTACAAACAGTGACGCTATGGGACATATTGTCTAACAGAGAAATCTCGGCTTGAAGTCAGTATCCAGCTCATAGCGGATTCTGAACATCAATACATATATTTTATGTACCACACTAAGTATTTAAAATCCAATTTCAATACTAGTAGTGAACATAACTTTGACAAATATTTTTAAAGTTAGAGCCTCGCCCTTTCTTTAATTCCTTCGTGTCTTCCATATCCAAATGGTAGTCACTTTGGGATATGTCAATTATCCTTTTCAATATTTTAGGAACCTTAGGCCAAGCCTTGGGTTTTTAGAATATCGAAACGATGTGCACCTCGTGCTACATGCCCAATTGCAAACTTTGACTTTATCTCCTCTAGAATAGTCAATTAATTCTCCAAGAATTATAAATTGCAATTTTAATACTTCTTAAATCTAAAATTAGATTTATGACAAGTATATTAAATTAAGCATTAAAGTCATCATCACATAAATCTTCCAAAGATTTTATGCTCTACTTATTTTGCTTAATTTTGCGCTTAAGGTATAATAAGTTATTTTATCAAATAAAGTAACCTATTATTTATTCCCAATTTGAAAATTAAATCATTTAAAATATTTTAATCCCAGATTATATTTTAAATATCCAACTTTTCAATTTTATCTTGATTACAATAGTCCAACTATTTAATCAACGATTAGTGGTACTATATATATTATAATGATTATAATAGTCCAACTATATAATCAAATATAATCCAAATTAATTAACCTCAATTACATTGATTACTATAATCCAATTATAAAATCAACTGTAAACTGAAATTAATTAATTCAAATATATTGATTAATATAATCCAATTATATATAATCAAGTATAATACAGTCCAACTGTTTATTAAAACAACAATTAAATATTAGTCCAACTAACATTTAATATTACGACGAAATAATTTGAATGAGCGCGTATGGCGAGTAATTGAACGAGTATTGCAAATTCAATTCTTGCCTCCCACTATTTTTCGGCGAGCCTCTAACCCTCTGTCGAGTACTCGGGAAACCGTGTTTCCTAGTGGGCTAGGATCCCGTTAAATATCACACAATCTTGACTTTGGCCAACAAATTGTATGATAATTAACTAGGTAGATCTCGAAGATCAATTGGATCCCATCCAACTCCTAGATCTAGTAGGTGGACATCCAAGTCCCAAACATATATCTTATATATGCCTATACATCGAATGTATACCCTAACCTTTTTCCTCTGAATCAACTAGGCCTTGGCTTTGGCACAACAAACCTAATGATCCCAGTCAAGCGCGGACCCATTGACATGGAAGCTTCGTAATCAATGTCGTTGGACAAGAAGTGGTCTTGACTTTGGCCAACAAACCACAACTTGGACAAGACACCGATATGGAACAAAGCCTCATGATTAAAACACATCTTCGACGGACAAGGGCTTGACTTTGGCCAACAACCCCTGCCAATCTCGGATCTTGAGTAAGAATCACTCAATGGAAGGAAAATAAACGCTTGATATTTGACGAGGGTTTTTCACGTGCAAATTGGCAACCAATTTATTATCTTTGTTAAGGTCTCATCATCATACACCCTTAAATATGCATTCTAAACACATAATAAAGCGCATATGATAAAATAATAATGATATGCGGATGGATATTTTACACATTGATCCTAGATCAAATCTCTCACTTTCTCTCTCCAAGCTAGCACTTGTATTACTTCTACCCGTTACACTACACTTCTAAAGAAACCTCATTTACATTGAGGGGAATAGGTGAGAAGAGAATACAAAGAATAGGAGGTGATAAGGCTGGACACGCAGGTCCAATTAATAAATCAAATTTATTACAACAATTTCTAAAATTGCCCCACCCGGCTAATATCCATCCGATATACATTATTCAAACATCACAACCATGTATTCATACAAGCATGTTATCAATCAATCTAATCAAATTAATTAATCTGATAATTAGTGATCATCCAATGTTCAAACAACGATTTGATTTTGTTCGAGTCAAACTCGTTTTTGCGAATAAGTACTTAAAGTACTAATTCTACGAATTAAATTAAATTACATAATTAAATCCAATTTAATACGCATTTAATTCTAATTCATTATTTAATTCCAAATTAAATATTACACTTTATAAAATAAACCTTTACGACTTAAATTCCAAATTTAATCGTTACGGGTCTCAAAGCCCGATTAATATCCAATATTAATTTAATTAAAGTCAAATGGGCTTTTAATTAATTTCTTGAGGTGTGGACTTTTGGTCAACTCGGGTCAAACCCGTAACCAAAGTCCAATCCGGGAGTTACCCATAAGCCCATAAATTAATTTAGGCCCAATTAAACGTTAAAGGTTCATTAGTCGCATTTGGGCCTTTTGGAAGCGGTTTTGGGCCTAATTGGATCCAACCAATTTTGGCCTAAACCAACTTTGTACAACAAAGTCCAATAAACCAAATAACAACTTTAAAAGCCCAAATCCAATTTTAAGGCCCAATAATTTAATTCCAAAAATTCCAAATTTCCCAATTAAATTACCTAAAGTGTATAGCATTATTAATTACCCAAATCAAAGTTTCCAAAACATCAAATTTGTCCAATTAATCATGCTTATCATCAATTAATCATATCCAACATAATTTGATCAAAATCAAACCCAATTCATGCTTCATGTGTCTCGGCCAAAGAGGGAAATTATGCCCAAATCAAATTCAATCCAATTGAACCAAATTAAACATAAATTCAACATCCCCAAAAGATTTCCAAGTCATCCAATGAACAAAAAATCAAAAATCCAAGACATTAGGGAGCTAACAAATTCGGCCATCCAAAGCAATTTGGGGAAAATTGTTCCAAACTAATTTTCAACAAATTGATCCAATCAATCCTCAATTAAACATACTTTAAGCATTCTAAATCATCCAATTTGATTAAACATGCTCAAAATCAAGTTTACCCAAATTAAAGTTTTGGCCAACAATAAGCAAATTGGGGAAAATCAATCCAATTAATTTTTCTTCAAATTGATTACATATAACTCTAAGTTATTCATATACAAGCATTCTTAAACAAACAATTTGTCAAAATCATGCTTAAATCAAAAAGCCCCAAATTTTGGTCAAGAACCCTAAAAACGTTTTATGCACAAATGGCTCAAGATACCATTGTTGAGTTTCAATCAATTCCCAAGGATCATAAATCATGCATAAAAACGAGTTGAATACAACCAAATGAGGTGCGGAAAAGACTCACATGGATCGGTTGGATGCGGCGAAGATGGAGTGCGAACTGCTCTCCCTTGCTCGGCAGTGAGCTGCGCATGTGGGGCTGCACGGCGTGGGGCTGCTTCCTCCTCCAAGAATCGGCCATGGGAGACACCATTGAAGCTCCAAGCTTCAAGCTTCCAAGCTCACGAACTCACTTCCCTATCACCTTTGTATTCCTCCATGAGTGTGCTAGCACATAGATCTTGCAACAAGATCTTTGCTTCTCCATTTTGTTCGGCAGAAAACCAGAAAAACAGAGAGAAAAATGGTCCAAGACCGAGAGAGAAGATGAAGAAGTTTTTGGCTCCAAAAGCCTAATACCGTAAATGAGAGAGAGAGAATGAGTTAGAAAATAAAAAATTGTAAAAGGTTTATATAATTTCCAAAAATATTTAATAAACCATTTACTTTTTCTATTTCAAAAAGCAAAGCATTAAATGCTTGTCTATCACCTCAAATCAATTCACATCAATCACTCAAATGTCACATCACTCAAAGTGACATGTGATTTGACGCTTGATGTGACTTGCGATTTTGACGCTTGATTTGACTTGCGTGCCGCACTCGAATTCGAAATGCGAATGCGCTCGCAAACAATCCCGGGCTCGGGTTCGCTAATTCCAAATTAATGAATTTTCCGTTGCGTCGTAATTAAATGATTACGCCTAGCGAATTCACTATTCACGTCGCTAACGAATTAATTCTAAATTAATTCGTTCGCCCGAATTAAAATCCAATTTCAATTCCGCGTCGAAATCTAATTTCGTTATAATATATCGAATATATTAATTTATCGATTAATCCAAATTAATCGTTCTCTCTCTTTAACGATATTTTATCCGAGATAAAATATCTCCGTAATTAATCCCAGATTAATTTTCTCTCTCATCGAATTAATCCCAGATTAATTAAAGTGCGAGTCATACGTCATCGGTGAATCTTCAGGAAGCGACCCATGAGATCTCCGGATATGTTGGCAGTAAATATGGTCGTCGGACTATCCGAACACGTAAGTACCTCGTACTACGTTTATACCGATTTACAAGACAAGGTTGGCTTCTAGCAAAGCGCCAAGCCTACCCAATTCTCCAGAAATATTCTTACAGGAATATATAGATCTCTATCAAGCGTAGTATACTGTAGTATTGTGTATATCGGCCCAGTATCGGATAGACACGTGCTAGGGCTGGGGCTGGATAAGTGTCTGCCCCGTCCGAAGCACATGTCAGATGTCTGGTAACTAGTCTCTATAATCGGATATGCATGACCTAGTCATAATATCCCGATGGCTGCGCAACACTTAAGAGCACTAATATCGTATCCTGCGTGACATCATCTCCATTATGACTGAAGTGATACTTCCGTCTTGACGTCACACCCAATACACTACGACTCTCTGATAAACCCAGAAGTGGTGTACGCAGAACCGGTTAAAGCCCTGTACCACCAAGACCAAAGTCTATCGATTATCGCAAGTATTAGCGATGCAAGTCTCAGGTTAAGACTATACACACCTACCTTGATTTCGGCCTCCCATAGACACATAGTCATAATACCAATGGGATTCCGAGGGGTCTATCCAGAGCGAAGCTGTTTCCCGTACCATCGGTGAAACACGACCTCCTATCGCACTTGCATAAGTATCCAATACTTATATATATGAGAACTATGTCGTTGTGCCCTCACAACGCGCACAAGTACAATACTAGCCTATTCCGCATTATCGATGTCCTGTCTCGATAATACTCCGGCTAGGGATATTTAATGATTAATCCTTCGTGGACTGATACTGTCTCATATCATCTCAATCCAGGAACTAATCATATGGACCTCTCTTCATTTATACATCTATGGTGATCTAATCACAAATGATGAGAGTGCAATTTCCTTGTCACATAGTTAATTTGTACAACAACACCGCGATCTGTACAAATAGTGACGTTATGGGTCATATTATCCAACAAATTGTTAATGTGATTAATAATTATACACACACTTGGAAATTATGTTAATTTAATATAAAGTCTTTGGGTGATTATGAGATAATCAATTTTGGTTTGTAAATATTAAATTATTTTAATAATTTAATATATACATTATTTTGGTAATAAATTTTTTTAATATGTTTTAAATACATTATTACATGTATGGTTGTTACATCCTTTTACTTGGTAACACATTTAATGTATTAATTGAGAATCAAAACATTTGTGGTGGTTACTAAAAGGCTAGGGATTACCGAATATTTGGAAGGGAGAGAAAAAAGTTTTTTATTTAATTTTTGACAAACAGAAATCCTAAGTATAAAAAAGAATTTGCTTTTCTTTTTTCTCGCTCACACTTGGATAAACCTTAGCAACCATTGTTCTTAATTTTCTCTCAAGTGTTGAAAGAAAAAAGGAATAAGACCAAAACAAAAAATTAGCGTGTAATAATCTTGATCTCTAAAGTGTTTAGACATTTATTTTGTGAGCCAAGCCCACCCTTATTTTTATTGGATGCAAATCATAGCACGGAAGACTCATTAGGGATCAAATTTAAGACATCTTTCCCTTCTTCTGCTCATTGTCGCCTCTTGTTACTCATATTTAGGGAGTGTTTTATGTTATTTTTTGGTGCATCTCTTTCGTGACAATAAGGGGTAATTCAAGGGTGTTGTGTAAACATCGGACCTAAATTACTGCCCTCATTCACGCATAGTAGGGGCTATTTTTATATGTGTTGTGTACGCATAACGTGTGCAAAATAATCCAATTTACTGCTACTATTCCGGGTGATCGATGAAATTACTCATGTTACGCAAGCGCACGTATCGCTCAAGTAGTATAAAATATATCGATCCCATGAGGACGTAATACCTAAGCTATTAATTTATGAAGCCGAATGTTTACGAGTGTCTAATAGATTGGTTGTTTGATTGGATGGTGATTTTAAACTTAAAACAAGTAAATAAAATACCGCAAAAGTAAATTAAAGGAAAATTCAATATTATTAAACTATCTAGGGTTGTGAATCCTTCCAATATCTTTTAAAGTTGAAGTGGTTATTTCATGTTTGTACAATATATTGATTTATTAACCTGGAACATGAATTTATGCAAAAGCCTCTTCCGATGGTCAGATATAAATACCCAGTATAATCCAATTAATCATATTCCTATGTCAACCAAGTTACCTAAATTCATTAAGATTAAGTTCCAATTAAGGCTACCCCCGCCCGACAGGTATAATCCTATCATGTAAGGAAATCTAACTAAGAGTCATCATGCCACAAGGTGAGATCGTGAGCAATTGAGTCTAAGGCTGAAACCTAAAGTCTCTTTTCCAAGTTCATTTTAAGTTTACCAAATCAATCTTATTAATGGCCATTTAACAAGAAGCATTAAGTTTAAGGCTTAATAAATAAACCTTTATATTACCTAAACCATAAAATAACCCCTTATAAACCAGTGATATTGGTGTTCATCACAACCATTGATATGGTATTTAGTTACAACACGTATCTAGAACTATTAAGAACATAAATAAAGTAAATGACATAAAGTAAAAGCTTGAAAGTAAAAAGGTAAATAAAGCAATAAAGAAAATATTGGGGGTTAGAGGATCCACTTTTATTACTTCTATTTTAGATATCTCCCTTATTATAATATATTAACTTTGCATGATATTACCAACCGACCATAAAGGCGGTATCCTGATTAAGTCAAATTTAAGATTAATTCCAACCGACCATAAAGGCGGTATCCAATTTAGTCAGGTTAAAATCAATTAAATTAAGTCCAACCAACCATAAAGGCGGTATACCACTAAGTCAGATTTTAAATAGTTTATATATTATAATTAAGGAAGATTAATCTAAATATTAGTAATAAAAGCTTAACCTTTTACCCCAGTAGAAGGGAGTTACCTCCTCATAATGAACAGTAAAAATAAAGACTGAAAACTAAAGTAAAGAAAGAACTATTTCGTAAAATAAAATAAATTAAATAAAAAAAGAAAGCTGTAAATAAACAAATAAGATACAATCTTCTTAGTATTCTTAAGGAATTCCACAAAAGAATGTATGAATTTTCCTTCTGATTTCAGCTTCTATTTATAGGGAAAAATCTGCCACGCGCGTCACGACGCAAAGTAGCTTGCGCGTCGCGACGCACCACTCATTCAACACAATGATGACACAAGTCCGACCTCTGAATTATTGGCTCAGAGTCGCGATGCATAAAGTTGTTCACATCGTTACGGGTACGTAAGCAATGACGTGTATTGTCGACAGCATGAGATGATGACACGTGCCCAGTGCATGTTAGCAACACTGATGTGATGTTGACATGTGGCAGGCGCATGTTAGCATGTGCGCATGATAGGAAGCTTCTCTAATTTTGACACGTGTCTAACGCACGTTAGCGGCGCATGATAGCAGATGGTGCATTTTAGCAAACTGCACATTTTAGCAGGACATTTACATTTTTGCCCTTTTTATCCGTTTTCGATGTTTTGGCCCTGATTTGATTCGAGAGAGTCCTGTTCTTTTATTTATCTATAAAATAACACAAAACACATCAAAATATTCACAAAACTCAAGAAACTATACAAAATATTAAGTAAAATGGACGATAAATATTGATATATTTACTGTTTATCACACCCCCTAACCTAACATTTTGCTAGTCCACGAGCAAAACAACAAAATAAAATGCAATAAACAACTTTAAAATAAAATTAAACTAAGCCACTTTCGTAGGGATCACGGTTGCATTTAGCATATGCTACAAGCCTTTAAACCCCTAGGTGTCCCTAGTGGACGAGTTGTAGTCTCGTGAGGGCTTACAGTAACGACACCCACAAACGTTAATCTAATGCACACAAAAGCAAAAAGACAAGAGAAAAGAGAATAAACAAGTTAGTGACTAAACAAGTTAAACTTCTTATCCAATTTAATAGTTGTTTTCTTTCGTTCTAAATTACGAAATAAGTATATTCTCCGATTATTTTTACCATTCTCCATATACACAACCAAAAAAGTATTAATCAAATCATTGTGCCCATAATATTCACAAGTGTAGTTGAAAAGAGAGTAATATTTTTGTCCCAAAGTTATATCAGAATTCACACCTTTTTAAGCAATGGAATATTTTTTTTATTCCATCGCTTTTTTAGATGCTTCCTCTAATTAAACTAGAGCACTGAATATTTCAAACTTTTCACTTGCAACTCATGGCTGTATGTTACCATGCATGTTGATAATACCTATCAACTAATCATATGAAGATCCAATTTAATCAGTATTATGGACAATTCACAAATTAAATAATTCAAAAAGAAATAAAAAAAATTAACTTGTTACGAAATAGGTTGAGATACGTCTCAAGAGTGAAAATTCCTTACACAGTTATCTCATACCAATTTCACCTGATTAGTCAATTTAAAAAAAAAATTACAAAAACAAAAAATATTTTGTTTATTTTTTAATTTTTTGAAAATTTTTGCCTAACAATCAAGTAAAAACAACACAATAAAAACAAGATACTAGTCAACTATTCCCCTCCCACAAACCTAATTGAGACATTATCCCCAATGTATAAAAAGTAGAAGAAGAGATTAGAAAACAGTACCTGGTTAGCTGAAATTCTACATCTAAAATGAAAATTAAAGGTTAAGATCCAGATTTATCCAATTCTTTTTACCACGATCATTATCGAACCAATTAATCTTGGAAATGATAAGGTCAATTTGTGGTTCAACGGCTAAGAGCTGGTCAATTAAATCATGGGCAGTTCTGGCAGTAAAGAGGATTTTTTTACAGGTTTTGACACGAACCTATTTCTCCGTGCATCATCAACAAACACACAAAGAAAATCATAGAATCCATCAGCGTTAAACAGTCCAATCGGTTTCTGGTATATGTTCAGGTTCGCCCAAGATAGTACTGTAAAAATTTCCTCTATTGTGCCCAAGCCACCTGGTAAAGCAATAAAAGCATCAGCATGGTTGATCATTCCAACAAGTCGTTCAGACATACCTGGCATAATAAGTTCCTCTCAATTTGATGGTCATATCAGATTCGCCTCCGCCAAAGGTTTTGGAATAATTCCCAAGACTTGACTACCTCCTTCCTGTACAATCCTTGAAACGATCCCCATTAGTCCAAGATTGCCACCGCCATATACTAAGTACATATTCCTTTCAGCTATGACTCTACCCAATTCTTGTGTTGCCTCAACGAATTCTGGCTTAGAACCAACACTAGTACCGCAAAACACACAAATATTTACAACTAGTCTTCTTGAAGTCGCTTCCATATTTTTTTTAAAATTTATTTCTTTCTTAAAGCTGGATGGCTTCAAGAGGCAATAACGAGCTGAATTTTATAGAACCTGAAAAAGGGTAAGTAATAATAGCACTCGTACCTGCCAAATGACAATTATTAGCTAAACAATAAAATAAATCGTATAAGTAAAAAAGTATGGATCTTGTCGACGAAAATAAAGGAAAATAACAAAACAAATCACAATTATTAGTTAAAGACAAAGAAAATAATATTTATAGGAAGTAACAGCTTGAATGACGTCTATGCGTCAGAGACAAGCTTCCCATCCAATTTTCTTATAAATTAGCAAATATGGTCTTTTAGAGTCAGATTCCTGAGACTTAAATGTTGTATTTCTTTTCAAAATTATGTATATAACATGTGAAGTGCGTGATGGAAATATCCATTGGGATGCATCTCAAGAGTCAATGATATGTCATCAAAAGACTCCTTACTCAAGCCATCCCTAATGAATTTAATTTTATCTTCACTTTTATCAGACACCATTCCTAAATAACGACAATGAGTATTACATGTTATGCGTGCACATTAATAGCAAACACTCATTCTTTTAGCTTTTCTTTTTTTAGCATAGGTGCTTCTTCCTAAACCAGGCAGATATGATACAAAAGAGTCAGAGGACTCATCTGCCAATCGGACTCGTGCTTCAATAATCCAACGAATGTCATTAGGATTACCTTTGATCATCAGAAGTCTCATTCATTCCAAGCGAGCTTTATAGACTTTCATCAGAGAATTTTGAGGGAGAGAACGAAATTGCTTGTGAAGATTTGCGAGAACTTCTTCCATCCTGAAATGTGACTTTACCTATAAAATTAAACACAAAAAAATAAATAAATAAAACACACCAAATCTGAATATATATACAAAATGCATAGGTTACCTCCCTTCTAGCGCTAAGTTTAACGTCGTCAGCTAGACATGACTGCCCGAACGTTAGGATGGATCTGAAAGTGTGACACTTTTTTTTTGTTGCTCTAATGATTCTCCCCATTAGTGTTTGACACACTTACTTTTAACTTTGAATGTTTTATTAGAATTGGGATCATGTAACTCAATCGTTCTATCTGGTAAAACATGAGTGATTAAGAATAGATCTGACCACCGTGATTTTAACCTCCCAGGGAAAAATTTCAACCTTGATTTACTGAACAATACTCGCTGCCCCGGTTCCAGTTGTATGCGCACTAACTTCTCATCATGTCTCTTCTTGGCCTTTTCTTTCTATAATTTGGTATTTTCGAAACGCTGTATGTGAAATTCCTCCAATTCGTTGAGTTGGTGGAGCCTTTTTTTTTTCTTGCAGTTCAAGATTTAACTTGTTCAGTGTGTAGTACACTTTATCTTCAGGCTCCACAAGTAGATGACATGCTTTAAGTTTGTCAGTGGAACTTTGCATTGCATCGGAGTTCTGGACGGTACTATTTATCACATAAAGTCTGAAACATTCCTCATTCTTTTCATCATTCAAGAATTCCATGGCTTTGAAACATTTTTAATTTTACTTCTTGGTCATGTACCTTAATGGTTAGTTCACCTTTTGTACATCAATAATGGTTTGACCTGTAGCCAAGAATGGTCTCCCGAGGATGATGGGCATGTCTTCGTCTTCCTCCATTTAAGGATAATAAAGTTTGCTTGGAGAATGGGTTTGTCGACTTTGACCAGCACATCTTCAACTATACCTCTCGAAATTGTGAGCGATCTATCAGTAAGTTGCAGAGAGACTGAGGTGGGCATTGCTTCTCCAATTTACAGTTTCCTGTAAATAGAAAAAGATATCAAGTTAACACTAGCACCTAAATCACATAAATCCTTACCAAATTTATGTTCTCCTATGGTGCAAATGATTTTGAAAATGCCAGGATCTTTCAACTTTGAGGTAAGCTTCCTCTGAATGATGGCGTTGTATTCTTCTGTCAATGCTACTGTCTCGTAATCTCCTAATCTTCACTTTCGTGACGGAATGTATTTCATGAATTAGAAATATTTGGGCATTTGTTCCAACACTTCTGAAAAGGGAATGTTGATATGCAGCTTTTTGATGATCTCCAAGAATCAAGCAAACTACTTGTCTAGTTAATTTTTCTGGAGACGCTGTGGAAAACGTGGAGGTGGAGTGAATCTTTCTCGATCAGTCTCTTTTGTCTCTTTTTTCCTCTATCTGTGGCTCTATTTTTCATGGAACTTCCTCAGTAGATGCCTTGATTCCAATATCCTTGTTGATTTCAGTACCGTTTTTCAAAGTAATGGCTTGACATTGCTCATTCCCTGGGTTCATTGGATTTGGTTCTGTGTTGTTAGGAAGGGTACCTTGCGGTCTGTAACTCTGAGCATTGGCCAGTTGTCCAATTTGATTATCCAGTGATTTAATCGAAGCTGAATGTCTTTTATTCAATGCTACTTGATTTTGAACCATAACTGCAAAAGCATCGTATTTTGCTTCTTGCTTTTTCAACTAGGCCAGCAATTCTGTTATTCTTGGTTCTTTTTCATACTCATAACCTTCATTTTGCTATTGGAATCCAGGTGGTGGATTATTCCTTTGTCCTGCATTGTTGTTCCATGCGAAATTGGGATGATTCTTCCACACTGGGTTGTAGGTGTTGGAATATGGATTGTTTCCTTGTCTGTTGTAATTGTTGACATAATTTACCATCTCATCATGTTGGTTTGTCTCTGGTGCTCCTCCATATAGTAAACTTGTGGATCCAATATTACCTTGCAAGCTAAGAGTTTCCATGAATTTGCATATCTGATCCACCTTGGCATTCATCGATGTGTTGGCTCCAACTTCATAAATTCCAGCAGTTCAGTGGATCATGCTCCTTTCTGTTGGCCATAAAGAATTGTTGTTAGCCATTTTGTCAATTAGGTCTCAGGCTTGATCTTCTCATTTTTCCATTAAAGCACCTCCAGCAGCAGTATCAATTGTAGTTCTCATAAGTCCAGAAAGTCCATTATAGAAGGTTTGGACTTGTAGCCACTTTGCAATCTCATGGTGATGAAATTTTCTGAGCAAATCCTTGTATCTTTCCCAAGCTTCGTAGAGGAATTCTGAGTCATGTTGCACAAAGGATGTAATATCATTCCTTAGCTTTACAGTTCTGGCTGGGGGAAAGTACTTTGCAAGGAATTTGGTGGCTAGAGTGTTCCAAGTTGTGATAGATCCTGCTGGTAGTGAATGTTGCTAAGCCTTAGCTTTGTCTTTCAAAGAATATGGAAAAACACACAGTCTCATTACTTCTTCAGCTGATTGGTTGTAATTGAATATGCCACAAACTTCTAGGAAGTTGCTGATGTGGGCATTAGGATCTTCAGTTATATTCCCCCCAAAATGAACTGACTGATGTATCATCTGAATGCATGGTTTGATATCACATGCATTTGATGGTAAGTGAGGAAATACAATATATGAAATGAAGCCTTCAACCACCAGAATAATTCTATCTCGAATGGTAATTGGTGGTGCAACCTCCAAAGGTTCAGGTTCCATGTTGATCGTTGCTTATTGACCTTCTCGCTTTTCCCTTCTCAACTGTCTGATAGTTCTTTCAATTTATGGGTCAAGCGGTCTGATTTCAAAGCTTCTTGTTCTTCTCATATAGAGTGTGAGAACTTGAAACATAAGAAAATAAAAAATTATAAGTAAAAAGAAATTAGACACAAGTAAAGGTATCTAACCCCAAAATTAATAGTGAAAGATAAATAAGTCCCCGACAACGGCGTCAAAAACTTGATCGGTGAAATCACTCACGTTACGCAAGCACACGTATCGCTCAAGTAGTATAAAATGTATCGATCCCATGAGGACTTAAAACCTAAGCTATTAATTTATGATGTCGAATGTTTACGAGTATCTAATAGATTGGTTGTTTGATTGGATGGTGATTTTAAACATAAAACAAGTAAATAAAATAGTGCAAAAGTAAATTAAAGGAAAATTCAATATTATTAAACTATCCAGGGTTGTGAATCCTTCCAATATCTTTTAAAGATGAAGTGATTTATTCACGTTTATGCAATATATTAGTTTATTAACTTGGAACACAAATTTATGCAAATGCCTCTTCCAAAGGTCAGATACAAATATCCAGTATAACCTAATAAATCATATTCATATGTCAACCAAGTTACCTGAATTCATTAAGATTAAGTTCCAATTATGGCTACCCCCGCCCGACAGATATATTCCTATATTGTAAGGAAATCTACCTAAGAGTCATCATGCCCGAAGGTGAGATCGTGAGCTATTGAGTCTAAGGCTGAAACTTAAATCTCTTTTCCAAGTTCATTTTAAGTTTACCAAATCACTTTTATTAATGGCCAATTAACAAGAATTATTAAGTTTAAGGCTCAATAAATAAACCTTTATATTACCCAAACCATAAAATAGCCCCTTATAAACTGGTGATATTGGTGTTCATCACAACCCCAAATATGATATTTAGTTACTACACATATATAGAACTATTAAAAACATAAATGATATAAATGATATAAAGCAAAAGCTTGAAAGTAAAAAGGTAAATAAAGCAATAAAGAAAATGCTGGGGGTTAGAGGATCCACTTTTATTACTTCTATTTTAGATATCTCCCTTATTATAATATATTAACTTTGCATGATATTACCAACCGACCATAAATGCGGTATCCTGATTAAGTCAAATTTAAGATTAATTCCAACCGACCATAAAGGCGATATCCAATTTATTCAGGTTAAAATCAATTAAATTAATTCCAACCCTTGTGTAATGGTGGATGATGGCTCATCTATCAATCTGTGCCCTTTGAAGATTCTGTCAAGGTTGGGTATACGGACAACAGATTTAAGCCCCTCCAACTGTTGGGTTTCTACGGTCTAACCGGGATCGTTTTAAGCAATGAAACAACATGTG
>SKCR01025026.1:0-18524 GCA_019454045.1 Zanthoxylum bungeanum | reverse complement strand
GTGGCCTCCAAAGATGCACACACCAAAGCCAAAACTCAACGGCAAGACTACGCCTTGAGTTCACAGGTATTTTGCCCTTGGTGCTAGCCTAGGAAAATACCTCAAAACTTTTAACTCGAGGTTCCTCTAGTCAATTAGACTTAAGGATCCTCAAAATCAGTGGCTTACTCTTAAACTTTAGAGTTGCTCACTTATATAAACCCAAGATATGAAAGGTTGGTGCAAAAATTTGTAAAGAATTCATTGGGTTTAATAGGTTCTCCAAAGATAACAAAATGAACTAAGAATCCGATGTGGGATAAATGCTAATTTAATCTTAACCATTGGATCTTAATTTAGTGGTTTAATGAAATTATATAACCCTATAAGAGTTTGGGCCGAATTGGAATTCAAAACAAATAACAAATAAAAAAATTACTATTCACGTTAGTATTCACATTACTATTCACATTATTTATTTATTTATTCCAATTCCCAAAGTGCCCTATCGTCATTCACCAATCCCTAAGACACTATGGAACCTCATAAATGATCTGTCCAATAATTAAATACATTGAACCATTTATGAACAATTTCTACAGCAATCATATATGCTTTTAATTTTGTACTGTGCACTGTTAACCATTGATTTCGACTTTGTTGTGTGTGACCTTTTGGGTTCCCCTCAAGTTGGACATGAAATGAATCGTGATAATTTAATCGAATATAAATCATCCTCCGATCAGATGGTCGTTCCATTTTAATGACCAAGGTTGACATCTATCAACATGCCAATGCCCCCAAATGAGAAGGAAAGATATATACCCATTCTGTATGTGATTTATATATGATACGGTCCCTAGCCTCACTTTATCCCCACCTATTGACCTAGGGTACGGAAAGTGTCTACCCATATAGTCAAAGGTATGATGTTGATAGTGTCATGAATCGTGCTAACCCAATAATCTCACATGATTCTTCCACTGCGGCCACAGTCTCAAGCACTGATCACACATATCAACCCACGATCTGGAATACTACTCTTATAAGAAAATATTATCCGAGAGAGTGGCGATTCTCTGTTGTATCTTTACAAACTTCATGTGTTTCAACAAATGACCTAATCATACCCTTATGACCGGATCTTTTGAACCGGGGAAGGAGAATGTCAATGTTATTTGATCTATACATAAGATTGTAAAGACCTCAAGTCTAAAGACTAGTCATATAATCGATACATGAAAGTTCTCACAGACACATGGGATAAACACTCCATATGAAAACTTTCGGAGATCAGTTTGATGGACATGAGCAACTCATGCATCCATGTGATACACCAAGCGGATGGATCTCCGCTAGTAGCCTATGAGATCGGCTACCCCACTTAAGGGCAGATCATATCATCATACTAGTCTCTCCGCTTTGTGAACGCCCAGATTATTCACAAAACTATGGCTAGGAACGTTTGAGAGTAATAATTCTCATAAGGCGTGGAAGCCATCATCTTATTACTCCAAAGGCTTTATTACAATGTTTGATGATTCATATAATTTATGTATGACACGTATAATAAAGATTGCCATTTTATTAATTAATGAAAATATTACAAATACATGTACATATAGTCTATCCACAAGTTGGGTATATGGCATATACCTAACAATCTCCTACTTGCACTATAGCCAACTAGTATGAATCTGGACACCATACTCTCAGATGTGCCTGTCATGCTTTTGTTGAGTCAGCCCTTTAGTCAGAGAATCTACAAGATTATCTTCTGTTGGTATTTTCTTTATAATAACTTCTTTTCTCTCAACAATCTCCCTGATTAGATGAAATCACCTGAGTACATGCTTGGATTTCTGGTGGGACCTTGGTTCCTTTGATTGAGCAATGGCGCCCGTATTGTCACAGTACATCGTGACGCCATTCTTTATCGCGGGAAGCACTTCCAGCTCCATGATGAACTTCTTTATCCAGACTGCTTCTTTAGCTACCTCAGATGCTGTAATATACTCGGCTTCAGTGGTGGAGTCCGCTGTAGTTGACTGCTTTGAGCTTTTCCAACTGACAGCACCGCCATTCAAAGTAAACAGATATCCTGTTTGTGATCTACTGTCATCCTTATCGGTCTGAAAGCCCGCATCACAGTAACCAATGACTTTCATCTCAGAACAATCTCCGTTTGTCAAAAACACATCCTTAGTTCTTCTCAGATACTTGAGGATTGTTTTGACAGCTACCCAATGTTGCTCACTAGGATTTGCCTCATACCTGCTGGTTATGCTAAGAGTATAAGAGACATCAGGTCTTGTACATAGCATGGCGTACATGATCGATCATATTGCTGAAGCATAAAGGATCATACTGATACACTCTCTATCTGAAGGAGTATGTGGACATTGCTCCTTAGATAATTTGATTCCATGACAAGTAGGTAAATTACCTCTTTTGGAATCTTCCATTTTGAATCTTTTCAAAACTTTATCTATGTACGTAGATTGAGAAAGTCCTAACAACCTCTTAGATCTATTACGGTAGATCTTAATACCGAGGATGTAGGCTGCTTCTCCCAAATTTTTCATGGAGAAATTCTGAGATAACCATTGCTTGGTGGGTTGCATCATGGGAATATCATTCCCGATGATTAATATGTCATCAATATATTATACAAGAAATACAACATCACTCCCACTACTTTTCATGTAAACACAAGGCTCGTCTACATTTTTGATGAAGTCAAATTCCTTGAATGTCTCATCAAATCATATATTTCAACTTCTGGAGGCTTACTTGAGTCCATAAATGGATCGTTTAAGCTTGCATACTTTATTATGATCATCCTTTGATGAAAACCTCTCAGGTTGTGTCATATAGACTTCCTCTACGAGGTTCCCATTAAGGAAAGCTGTTTTGACATCCATCTGTTAAATCTCATAATCAAAGTGTGCAGCTAGTGCCAGTAAAATTCGAATTGAATTTATCATTGCAACAGGCGAGAAGGTTTCGTCATAGTCAATTCCTTGGATTTGTCTATAACCTTTCGCCACCAACCTAGCCTTATAGGTTTGGATGTTGCCTTCTGCATTAGTTTTATGCTTTCAATCCACTTGCAGCCTATGGGTTTTATCCCTTCAGGTGCATCCACCAAGTCCCAGACTTGATTCTGATACATAGAGTCTATTTCAGATTTCATGGCCTCAAGCCACTTGACTGAATCAAAGTCACGCATTGCTTCGTCATAACTGGTGGGATCGTCATTATCAATGACCTGATCATGTTCCTTATCAATATGGAAACCATATCTTTCAGGCTCATATCGTTCCCGACCAGACATTCTAAGTTCATAACCTTGTCGTTGTTCCATCGCTGCCTTTTTGAGGGGCCTGAGGTTTAGTCCTATGGTAGTTTGTTCTTCTCGTACCTCATCGAGGTCAAGTCTCCTCCCACTATATTTCTTGAGAAGGAATTAATTCTCTAGAAATTTAGCATTTCGTGAGACAAATGTTCTTTGTTCATTTGGGACGTAGAACACGTATTGTAGGACACAGAAATCGGCGACGCTGTTCCAGGCTCGCGACCCAGTCGGGAGTACGGAGTAGCCCACAGGGGAACTAAACCGGAGAAATAACATGGAGTCGCCACCCGGTGTGAACCGGGAAAATAATTTAAGGCCGCACTCACCCCTCGTAAGGGAAGACCTCAAACCGTTGGGTTCGAAATGGTCCTTTACTTATGTCACTTGTAATGAAATAATTTGTGCAATAACTTAACCGAATCTACGTAACATATATATTGAAAAATAACTTATATCTAGTTCCCATTCATAAAAGTAAATCCTATATCCAAGTTTGCCTGCTTTAAAAGTAAGTCATTATAACGGCAAGCATACAATATCACACAATGAGCATGTTGAATTATCAAACACAAAGAATAAATAACATCCTAAACATAACGTAAATTAAATTACTATTGCAAAAGAAAAATAACTAAATCATGCATAAAGAAATATCATAATCATGCTTAAAAATAAATAACTTATTAGACTAAATCATGCTTAAAACGCAAGGTTGGATGAAACGAAACATGTGAATCTCTCAAGTGGTACGTGGCATTGTATCCCGAGTGCATACCACAATACCGTCCATTCGGATTCGGCTACTGAATTTACGTCTGGGTTTCCATCCGATATACCACAAGAGAGAACACATATTCCGTTCATCCAGAAATCACATCATGCACCAATCCACAATACTCATATGAAATAAAGTACTAAAATAAATGAAAATAAAGGATAATAAATAAAGAAGGTGCCCTCAGGTCTAACCTCTTAAATCATCTCTCGAAAGTACGCTACGCGGTAGTCGGAAGGGTTGATGCTCTGCAACTCCTCCGGTTCACTATTTCAATGTTTTCCTTCGCTGTTTCGCTGTTTGGGCTGTTATTTTTTACTCTGTTTTGCTGCTGTTTTCACTGGTCAAGGGCTGTGTTTAAGGGGCTGTTTCAGGGGTATTTTTGGTGGTTACATGGGCTGTCTTAGGGGCTGTTTCAGGGGCTATTTCAGGGGTATTTTTGGTGGTTACAGGGGCTGTCTCAGAGGTTGTTTCAGGGGTTTCTTCAGGGGTATTTTCGGGGGACTATTTTGTTTGTTAATGAAGGACAGTTTTGGTGGGGGCTGCTGTGTGTGTTGTTCACGTTAATTTGGTGAGGGTAGGGGCTATTTTATGGCTTCACATGGCAGCTCGGTAAGTGTGTGATGCGTGGCTGTGGTTGTGGGCTACGTGGTGAAGGGGACTACTCACGTTGATTTGTTTATTGGGTGCGTGAGGGCTTTTGGACGTTAAGGGGGTGAGGCAGTGTGGCGGTGTTGTGAGGGCTGCTTACGTGTGAGAGTTAGTGGGTGCAGATCAAAGAGAGGATGGGTGGCGTGTGTGAAGGGCTGTGAGATGGGTTTATTTGTTATGTGGGTGGCTTCGGCGAGGGGCTGTTGATGCATGAGGCAAGGTGAGGGGTTGTTGATGCGTGAGGCGAGGTGAGGTCAGGGGGGTTGTTACGTGAGTGGAAGGAGGCATGTGGTGTTGAATGTGGCAATGTGTGTTGATAGTTTAGAGGTTGTTATTGGTTTATGAAGGGTTTGTTCGTGAATTGACTAGGGTAATTGCATGAATAAGCTGAGTTATTTTCTTTGTGTTTTCGCGAGAATGAGTTAGGGGTTTCAAGGTTGGGTTTAGGCTTCTTTTTATAGGCAAAGGTTAGGGTTTACCTTGTATGAATAGGGAAAGGATTTTGTAATTATGGGGGTATCTTCTTAATTAGTATGTGATAAGGAAAAATCTATTTAATTAGGGATGTGATTTGATTTGATTTGATTTCTTCTCTTTTGATTAGGGATATGATTTAATTGAATTAGGAAGGTATTTAATGAGATTTGATTTGATTTTATTTAATTAAGGAAGGTGATTTGATTTATTTGATTTGATTTCTTTAATTTGGGAAGGTGATTTGTCTTGATTTTAGCATGTGTTTAATGTGTGATTTTGTTATTTTGGACATGTTTGGGCGTGATTTAGGTGATTTGGGTTTGGTTTGGTTTGGTGGGCTTGGTGTGTGGTTTGGTGATGTATGGGCTAAGGATGTGTTTTAAAACAGAGGTCCAACAAGCAAACTCGAAGCTAAGCAAACGAATTTAGTCCAACAGGACATGGATTTCTAACTTTTCCCTTCCGACGTCTGTTCCCGCGACTTCCAAAACTTAAAGAGGAGTGTCTCCTTATGAGACTCATCATAGGGACTTATATGCAAAAATGCAGTGTCTACAGTCGCCCCCACTTTGATGGGACCTGTGCAGTGTGTAACAGTGACAATCTTATCAAAGTTATGCAATGTATTTTTACTTACCTGGCTCGCCAACTGCCATCTGACTTGCCTGTTGCTTTGAACTGAGTTGATGATGATGTAGTGGGCCCTCGACCCTGGGACGCATCCCAGAACTTCAACTGATATGTGTGGGCCCTCGACCTTGGGACACATCCTAAAAGTGATGATGTAGTAGATCCTCGACTCTGGGATGCATCCCGGAACTACAACTGATGATGCAGTGGGCCCTCGACCTTGGGACGCATCTCGGAACTGCAACCGACAACGGGGGCCCTCGACCTTAGGACGAATTCCAATACCGCTAACAATGTGGGCCTCGCCCTCAAACTGATGATATAGTGGGTCCTCGACCCTGGGACGCATCCCGGAACTACAACTAATGATGTAGTGGGCCCTCGACCATGGGACGTATCTCGGAACTACAATCGACAACGGGGGCCCTCGACACTGGGACGTATCCCAATACCGCTAACAATATGGGCATCACCCTCAAACTGATGATGTAGTGGGTCCTCGACCCTGGGACACATCCCGGAACTACAAATGATGATGCAGTGGGCCCTCGACTCTGGGACGCATCCCGGAACTGCACCCGACAATGGGGGCCCTCGACCCTAGGACGTATCCCAATATTGCTGATAATGTGGGCCTCGACCCTGGGATTCATTCCCGAATTCATTCCAAAATTCTGACGATGTCGTCCTCGACCTTGGGATTCATTCCAAAACTCTGATAATGTGGGCCTCGACCCTGAGATTCATTCCAAAACTCTGACGATGTGGGCCTCGACCCTAGGATTTATTCCCGGATTCATTCCAAAACTCTGACGATGTGGGCCTTGACCCTAGATTCATTCCAAAACTCTGACGATGTGGGCCTCGACCCTGGGATTTATTCCCGGATTCATTCCAAAACTCTGATGATGTGGGCCTCGACACTGGGATTCATTCCAAAACTCTGAAGATGTGGGCCTCGACCCTGGGATTCATTCCCAGATTCATTCCAAAACTCTGACGATGTGGGCCTCGACCATGGGATTCATTCCAAAACTCTAATGATGTGGGCCTCGACCTTGGGATTCATTCCAAAACTCTGATGACGTGGGCCTCGACCCTGGGATTCATTCCCGAAACTGCTGACAACGTGGGCCTCGACCCTGGGATTCATTCCTGAAATTGCTTATAATATGAGCCTCGACCCTAGGATTCATTCCCTAAACTGCTTGACTTTACCGCTTTTTCCTTTTCTTCAAAACTCGCGAACAAAAACAAAACAAAAAATGCGTGTATGTGACGTGTATGCATGCATGCATGAATGTGTCTCATATTCTGATGGGTTAGGCCTTCTTTGTGCTACTCGGTGTCCTTCGCCTATTGCTGTCTTTAGTCGCCCCCTGGGCCTGCTTACAGTTTCTTTCTGTCAATTCTCTTCTAGTGATTGCTCAGTTTTCTTTGGTCCGATGACTTAAGATTCTGTTATGTCCCTTATTCGCGAGGTGGTAGACTGGTCGCCCCAGTCTTGATTTAGCTTTCTACTCTCCGCTGCTTGCATTAGGTCAAGGTGTACCACATGATATGACATTCTATATCATCATATTATATCCCATGCTACGAAAAAGTCCAAATAGTTACATATATTATTGCCCTCAAAGAATGCCCAGTATTGAAACCAGAGAACCTTCAAAACATTCAACGCAACTCAAATCCAAGTCTTTGAATAAATGATCTGAGCCAGACTCAAAATGTGTGTGTGCAAAGGTTCTTTTGCAGATTCATCCCCAGATAAGCCAACTCAATGATTTTGTCAAAAAATGGGACCGATGGGTCAAACCAACCTAGATGTCTCAATTATGCCTGCAGTTGCTTTTCTGTGCTCAATGTGGTATGATTTTCTTTCTCTTTTGTCTCTTTCTTTTTTCTTTTTATTTTGAACTTATTTTTCTTTTTTTTTCTTTATTTCTCTTTTTTCAACACACCTACCCTTTTAAGGTAGCATTTCTCCTCATGGTGGTCCTAATACTCGCCCATGGGTAGCTTCACGCTTATCGGTTATAGGTGGTTCAATTATTTTCTTTAGAGATTTTTCTTTCATTTTCAACCATACCACACATCATAACATAAGCAAATCAAGATAGACATCTAAACAAACAGTCATTCACCAACCTACAATTTCTTCGACTAGTCACTTAGCTAACTACTCAGGTTTTCACTGCTAAGAACCATAATCAAGTGGTTACGAGTCTAACATAGATCAATCACTCAAAGTATCAGATAAAAGCACATCAAGAGTTTATCGTTTCTATGATTTCTCCCTAAAGCAAACGATTTCATCATCGGACTTATGCCTAACTATTAAGGACTAAAAATAAACAACTTTTTTTTTCTTCATTTTTTTTTTCTTTTTTTTTCTTTTTTTAGGCCCCCCGATGGTCTTTTTATTCTTGCCATAAGGTTTTATGTTTCTCGGTTTCTTTTTCCCCGACATCCAGGTTTGCTAAACTCTTATTTGACAAGTCTTCTTTTTCCTAACCCAACGGATATCTATGATGGCTTTTAAGACACGGGGTTATCATGATGCGTGTATGCATGAGATGTATGAGATGCAAGTGGTTGTCAAAAGCATAAATGGGCAACTTCTATAGGATATATGACAATGGTTCACATGCGGGTTTATAGGAATGTAGACAAATGCTCCCACTGGCGAGGATTGCCCACAACTAGGTCTCCCCACTCAAGGGTTCGAGCGACCGAGTGAGCGTACCTTTTTTATACACTAAGGTACGTGCCAACAAGTGATGATACATGACTGACTGTCAAATGGATTTTTTATTGAAGATTCCCCAGAGGGAGGGTGGAACGGAATCTCTTAAATACCCAAGCCTCTTAGGCTCTTATCGCCTTGGTGACAGGAATAAACAATATGTCCTCCAAATTAGTCCATCACGGTAAGCTTCGAGTAAATGATTATCTAGGTGTCTTCACAGCTTTTGCTCATAGAAAGGTAGTGAATGAAGGAAGACACCAAACCATTACCTAGCTCTAATAGTGCCTTTGATTAAACTCCTTCAACACACTATAGACATGGTTAACTAAAAAAAAAATCACAAACATTACAAGCCATTATTTCGGGGCCGATTCTCTATCCCAAATGGAGTCGCCAGACTGTAGGACACAGAAATCGGTGATTCTGTTCCAGGCTCACGGCCCGGTCGGGAGTACGGAGTAGCCCACGGGGGAACTAAACCGGAGAAATAACATGGAGTCGCCATCCGGAGTGAACTGGGAAAATGATTTAAGGCCGCACTCACCCCTAGTAAGGGAAGACCTCAAACCGTTGGGTTCGGAATGGTCGCTTACTTATGCTATTTATAATGAAATAATTTTTGCAATAACTTAACCGAATCTACGTAACATATATATTCAAAAATAACCTATATCTAGTTCACATTCATAAAAGTAAATCTTATATCCAAGTTTGTATGCTTTAAAAGTAAGTCATTATAACGACAAACATACAATATCACACAATGAGCATGTTGAATTATCAAACACAAAGAATAAATAACATCCTAAACATAAACGTAAATTAAATTACTATTGCAAAAGAAAAATAACTAAATCATGCATAAAGAAATATCATAATCATGCTTAAAAATAAATAACTTTTTAGACTAAATCATGCTTAAAACGCAAGGTTGGATGAAACGAAACATGTGAATCTCTCAAGTGGTACGTGGCATTGTATCCCAAGTGCAAACCGCAATACCTTCCATTTGGATTCGGATACAGAATTTATGTCCGGGTTTCCATCCGATATACCACAAGAGAGAACACATATTCCATTCATCCGGAAATCACATCATGCACCAATCCATAATACTCATATGAAATAAAGTACTAAAATAAATGAAAATAAAGGATAATAAATAAAGAAGGTGCCATCAGGTCTAACCTCTTAAATCGTCTCTCGGAAGTGCGCTACGTGGTTTTCGGAAAGGTTGATGCTCCACAACTCCTCCGGTTCACTGGTTCAACATTTTCCTTCGTTGTTTCGCTGTTTGGGCTGCTGTTTTTACTATATTTTACTGCTGTTTTCGCTGGTCAAGGGCTGTGTTTCAGGGGCTGTTTCAAGGGCCGTTTTAGGGGTATTTTCGGTGGTTACAGGGGCTATCTCATGGGTTGTTTCATGGGTTATTTCAGGGGTATTTTATGGGGACTATTTGTTTGTTAATGAAGGACTGTTTTGGTAGGGGCTGTTGTGTGTGTTGTTCACGTTAATTTGGTGAGGGTAGGGGCTATTTTGTGGCTTCACATGGCAGCTCGGTGAGTGTGTGATGCATGGCTGTAGTTTGTGGGCTACGTGGTGAAGGAGACTGCTCACGTTGATTTGTTTATTGGGTGCGTGAGGGTTCTTGGTCGTTAATGGGGTGAGGCAGTGTGGCAGTGTTGTGAGGGCTGCTTACGTATGAGAGTTAGTGGGTGCAGATCAAAGAGAGGATGAGTGGCGTGTGTGAATGGCTGTGAGAGGGGTTTATTTGTTATGTGTGTGGCTTCTGCGAGGGGCTGTTGATGCGTGAGGCAATGTGAGGGGTTGTTGATGCGTGAGGCGAGGTGAGGTCAGAGGGTTGTTACGTGAGTGGAAGGAGGCATGTGGCGTTGAATGGGGCAATGTGTGTTGATAGTTTAGAGGTTGTTATTGGTTTATGAAGGGTTTATGCGTGAATAGACTAGGGTAATTGCATGAATAAGCTGAGTTATTTTCTTTGTGTTTTCACGAGAATGAGTTAGGGGTTTCAAGGTTGGGTTTAAGCTTCTTTTATAAGGCAAAGTTAGAGTTTACCTTGTATGAATAGGGAATGGATTTTCTAATTATGGGGGTATCTTCTTAATTAGTATGTGATAAGGAAAAATCTATTTAATTGGGGATGTGATTTGATTTGATTTGATTTGATTGATTTCTTCTCTTTTGATTAGGGATATGATTTAATTGAATTATGAAGGTATTGATGAGATTTGATTTGATTTGATTTTATTTAATTAGGGAAGGTGATTTGATTTATTTGATTTGATTTCTTAATTTGGGAAGGTTATTTGTCTTGATTTTAGCATGTGTTTAATGTGTGATTTTGTTATTTTGGACATGTTTGGGCGTGATTTAGGTGATTTGGGTTTGGTTTGGTTTGATGGGCTTGGTGTGTGGTTTGGTGATGTATGAGCTAAGGATGTTTTTTAAAATAGAGGTCCAACAAGAAAACCCGAAGCTAAGCAATTTAGTCCAACAGGACATGGATTTTTGACTTTTCCCCTTCGACTTCCGTTTCCCGCGACTTCCAAAACTTAAAGAGGAGTGTCTCCTTATGAGACTCATCATAGGGACTTATATGCAAAAATGCAGTTCCTACATGTATGCTCTTGAGTTCAAGGCATATCCTACAAACTTACATTTAACTGCCATATCATCCAATTTGTTAGTTTGTGTGAGCTTAACATATGCGTCACATCCCCAAACTCTTAGATAACTAAGACTATGACGTTTCCCAGACCATAACTCATATGGTGTTTGACTAACAGTCTTGGAAGGAACTTGGTTTAGTAGTAGTGTTGCAGTTTCTAAAGCAAGACCCCAAAATGAAAGAGGTAGATCCGTGCCTGGTATCATTGATCGGACCATATCTAATAATGTCTGATTTCTCCTTTCGGAGACCCCATTATGCTGTGGAGTTCCCAGAGGAGTCCACTGGGAAACAATGTCATTTTCTCTCAAGTAATCTTGAAATTCGTCGCTTAAGTATTCACCACCTCTTAGTGACTTAATACTTTTATTAAGCTGGTTTTCTATTTCAGCTTTGAAGACTTTGAATTTCTCAAAGGCTTCAGATTTGTACCGCATAAGGTACACATACCTATATCGCGAGTGATCATCGATAAAGGTAATGAAGTAGGAGAATCCACCTCTAGCGGTGACTGACATTGATCCGTATACATCAGAGTGTATGAGTTCTAATGTCTTCGCTGCACGCTGTCATTTACCTTTGAAGGGTAATTTGGTCATTTTACCAAGTAAACAAGACTCACAAGTTCCATAAGGTTCATATTTGAAGGGTCTGAAATACCCATCATTATGCAGCTTAGTTAATCTTGTTTCATTGATATGACCTAAGCGACTGTGCCATAGAAGTGATTCATTGAGATTATTCAAGTTAACGTTGTATATATTAGAGGTTGAACATTCTTTGTTAGTTTGTAAGACATAGATACCATTATTCGAAATACCATCTCCATATTTTATTTCATTGAAATAAATAGAACATTCATTACAACTTATTAGGCATGAAAAGTCTTTATTACATAAAGAAGAAATTGAAATGATGTTCTTTACTAGAGAAGGTACATTAACACAATCTTCTAAGTCTAAAACTAAACTATTCATCAAAACTAATGAATAAGTCCCCACGCAAAATGCAGCCAGTTTTGATCAATTACCCATGCGTAAGTCAACCTCCCCATGACGGAGTCTCCTACTGTTTCTCAGGCCCTGCACATTGTTACACAAGTGAGTCAAGAACCGGTGTCAAGCACCCAAGTAAAAGGTTCAGAGTTTTGAGAATATAGTTCAATCATATACAACATACCTGAATCATTGGGGTTCTTGACCTCTTGGGCTTCCCTAGCTTCCTTGGCTTTCAAGGATCTGTAGTCTTTCTTCCAATGTCCATTCTTTCCACAAAAGTAACATTTCCCCTTTCCTTTTTTCTTCGTCACCTTACCATTGGGCTTTAGGTTATCTGGAGCCTGGGCCTTGCCCTTATTTTTCTTTGGGCCCCGTGGCTTCAGGTCCGTACCCGTAAGCATGACAGAGGTTTTAAGCTCCGGTTTCAAGTCCTTCTCTGCTTGATTTATCAGATTGTGCAATTATGCTAAAGTAGTTTCTTTATGAGTCAGATGGAACTACATAATAAAGTTAGAGAAGTCTTTTGGTAAGGACTGAAGAATTAGATCGTGACCTATCTCATGATCCATGATAAACCCGAGGTTGGCCAATTTTTCAATGTGGCCAATCATCTTAAGCACATGTCCACTAACAGATCATTCCTTATACCTTGTTTGGAATAAGGCACATGACACTTGGAATCTCACGGTATGAACAGAAGTTGCATACAACTCCTTCAAGTAAAAGATGATGGTTTGAGCATCCATATCTTTGTGAGCTTTCTGAAGTTCGTCCGACATAGAGCCAAGCATTATGCAAACTGCTTGCTTATCATCATCGACGTGTTTCTTCCAAGCATCAAATGTATTTTGGTCAGCATCTTCTACGGGTTCAGGAGGAATTGGTCTTTCAAGAACATAGAAAATCTTTTCTTGTCATAAGTCAATTTTAAGGTTTCTAAACCAGTCATTGTAGTTGTCCCATTTGAGCTTTTGCTCATCAAGGATGGAACGAAGTGATATTCTGTTTGCCATTTGAATGTTTGTGAAATATTTTAACCCATCTATTAAGAGAGAATGTTAAAATTAGGAATATATTTTCATTAATGTTTCATAATAACATGGGCTTTTAATATTATGAAGTTGCTCCCACTTAATTGTTTTAAAATTTTAAGCAAATCACATCAGCCACAATATGATGGATTTCTTATGGGCAAGGATCCCATTATCATCATTTCATAACTCCGACTAGGGCCGGTCGTTATAAAATATGATAATTAGGTAGGTTCTCAACCAATTTATGATATATATCATAATTCCTTGATCATTGGGTTGGACAATCAAACATGCCATAGCTTATGCTAGTCCTTGTGGACACCCAATCTTTGCCACTAAGTTATAAGACCACGCCTAAGGGTCTATGCGTCTTATGACTCAGAAAAGTCAAACCATTGTCAATAGTACGATTTATGGACAAATTGGTATTGGTCAGTCTGGTATAGCCTAGTCCTGCCAATACGGTTTAAGCCCTTTGGGTCTATACTTTACAATGGGAGGCAAATTTTAGACTTAAATTATTATTGAGGATTTTAGTTGTTAAATGGATTCCTCCATTGAAAATTTCCCAGATGGAGGGTGGAGCGAACTCTCTTAAATACCCTTACCTCTTAGGCTCTTATTGCCTTGGTGACAGGAATAAACAATAGATCCTCCAAATTAGTCCAACACTTTAATATGCTTTAAGGTAAGCTTTGAGTAAATGATTATCTAGATGTCTTCACAACTTTTCCTTTTGGCTATAAAAAGGTAGTAAGTGAAGGAAGACACCAAATTATTATCTAACTCCAGTAATACCTTTGGTTAAATTAACTTTAGTTTGGAAAGTTTTATTAATGCCTTGGTCCAACCCCACTCGTATCTTTTATAATGTCTTTTATTATAAACAAGTGATTTATATTTATTAGCCTTAAAGGTAATAAATCTCTAAGTTCCTCACAGAATAATTACTTAGCTAAGGAATAAGCAATACACTCTCTATTTCTTTAGAAAGTCTCTAGATGTTTGCACAATAAAATAATCATGCCAATTCTAATCATACATAGAATCATCAAGCATATGAGTTTTAATATGTTGGAATTATTTTAGGCATTAAATAACTTTGATTAATATTTAATTATGATATTGCATTTTATTTTAATCAAATAAATTTACTATTCACATTGTTTACAGATGCGTGAAATTTAAATGCACTTTCACAATTCAAATCTTTACCAAATCTTGCAAAACTTGTGCCTATTCAGGGTGTTAGCTTTCCAACGAGCTTTTACACACCCAATGTCGAGTTCAAATGAGAAAGAACTAATCAAAACAAAAACAGCGCGCCGATACCACTGTTTGGGAAGCGGCCGCGAGTGCGCAACGGAAAATTTAATATCAAATTATGATGCCGCTATCCCTTTGCCCAAGACCCATTTGTTTTGATTATTCTACAATCCTAGGCGTGTTACTATATATTATAAGCATAAAAACTCATAAAACATGCAAAGAACATAAACCTAAATATGCTAACTATCATAAGAACTCTAATTAAAATAAAGAAAGAAAAAGACTTACTGGAACCGAAGACTCCTCCAGTCCTCCCTCCAATCCACAAGCTTTTCTCGAACTCAACAAGCTCTTCCACGTTCCAAAGAGCCACCTAAGTGTGTGGCCTCCAAAGATGCACACACCAAAGCCAAAACTCAACAGCAAGACTACGCCTTGAGTGCACAGGTATTTTGCCCTTGGTGCTAGCCTAGGCAAATACCTCAAAAATTTTAACTCGAGGTTCCTCTAGTCAATTAGACTTAAGGATCCTCAAAATCAGTGGTTTACTCTTAAACTTTAGAGTTGCTCACTTATATAAACCCAATATATGAAAGGTTTGGTGCAAAAATTTGTAAAGAATTCTTCGGGTTTATATAGGTGCTCCAAAGACAACAAAATTAATTAAGAATCCGATGTGGGATAAATGCTAATATAATCTTAGCCATTGGATCTTAATTTAGTGGTTTAATGAATTATAAAACCCTAATAAGAGTTTGGGCCGAATTGGAATTCAAAACAAATAACAAATAAATTTTTTTTTTACTATTCACATTATTATTCACATTATTTATTTATTTTTTATTCCAATTTCCAAAGTGCCCCTATCGTCATTCACCAATCCCTAAGCCACTATGGAACCTCATAAATGATCTGTTCAATAATTAAACACATTGAACCATTTATGAACAATTCCTACAGTAATCATATATGATGTTAAATTTGTACTGTGTATTGTTAACCATTGATTTCGAGTTTGTTGTGTGTTACCTTTTGGGTTCCCCTCAAGTTGGACATGAAATGAATCGTGATAATTTAATCGAACATAAATTATCCTCCAATCAAATGGTCGTTCAATTTCAATGACCAAGGTTGACATCTAGCAACATGCCAAAGCCCCCAAATGAGAAGGAAAGATATATACCATTATGTATGCGATTTACAATGACACGGTCCCTCGCCTCACTATATCCCCACCTATTACCCTAGGGTACGGAAATGTCTACCCATATTGTCAAAGGTATGATGTTGATAGTGTCATGAATCGTGCTAACCCAAGAATCTCACACGATTATTCCGCTGCGGCCACAGTCTCAAGCACTAATCACACATATCAACCCACGAACTGGAATACTACTCTTATAAGAAAATATTATCCGAGAGAGTGGTGATTCTCTGTTGTATCTTTACAAACTTCACGTGTTTCAACAAATGACCCAATCATACCCTTATAACCGGATCTTTGAACCGGGGAAGGAGAATGTCAAAGTTATTTGATCCACACATAAGATTGTAAAGACCTCAAGTCTAAAGACTAGTCATACAATCGACACATGAATTTCTCACAGACACATGAGATTAACACTCCATATGAAAACTTTCGGCGGTCAGTTCGATGGACACGAGCAACTCATGCATCCTTGTGATACACCAAGTGGACGGATCTCCGCTAGTAGCCTATGAGATCAGCTACCCCACTTAAGGGCATATCATATCATCATGCTAGTCTCCCCACTTTATGAACGCCCAAATTATTCACAAAACTATGACTATGAACGTTTGAGAGTAATGATTCTCATAAGGCGTGGAAGCCATCATCTTATTACTCCAAGGGCTTTATTACAGTGTTTGATGATTCATATAATTTATGTAAGAAACGTATAATAAAGATTGCTATTTTATTAATTAATGAAAATATTAAAAATACTTGTACATATAGCTCATCCACAAGTTGGGTATAAGACATATCCGTAACAATCTCCCAGTTGCACTATAGTGACCGGCGTAAACACACACGTATAACGCAAGCGCACATATCGTTCAAGTAATATAAAAATATCGATCCCACGAGGACTTAATTCCACTGTTGTTATTAATTATTGATACTATTTATTTACAGGTATCTAATTATAGGGAGAAGAGAATGATTGTTTTTGTTGGTTGAATGTGGATTTGCTAATTAAAATAAAACAGACTCAAAAAAATACTAAGGAAAATAAAAGAAAAGACTCAAAGATCTAGGGTCGTGACTCCAATTATATAATCAACTATAATACAGTCCAACTGCTTAATTATAATAACAATTTAAATATTAGTCCAACTAACATTTAATCTAACGACGAAATAATTTATGATTGAGCGCGTATGGCGAGTAATTGAACGAATATTGCAAATTCAATTCTTGCCTCCCACTATTTTTTGGCGAGCCTCTAACCCTCTGTCGAGTACTCGAGAAACCGTGTTTCCTAGTGGGCTAAGATCCCGTTAAATATCACACAATCTTGACTTTGGCCAACAAATTGTATGATAATTAACTAGGTAGATCTCTAAGATCAATTGGATCCAATCCAATTCCTAGATCCGGTAGGGGGATATCCAAATCCGAAACATATATCTTATATATGCCAATACATCCAATGTATTACCTAACCTTTTTCCTCTGAATCAACTAAGCCTGACTTTGGCACAACAAACTTAGTGATCCCAGTCAAGCGCGACCCATTGACCATGGAAAGCTTCGTAATCAATGTCGATGGATAAGAAGTGGTCTTGACTTTGGCCAACAAACCACAACTTGGACAAGACACTGATATGGAACAAAGCCTTTGTGATTCAAACACATCTTCGACAGACAAAGGCCTTGACTTTGGCCAACAAACCAATGCCGTCTAGGATCTTGAGTGAGAATCACTAAATGGAAGGAAAAACGCTTAATATTGAGCTATGGTTTTTCGAGTGCAAATTGGCAACCAATTTATTATCTTTGTTAAGGTCTCATCATCATACACCCTTAAACATGCATTCTAAATACATAATAAAGCGCATATGAATAAAATAATAATGATATGCGGATGGATACTTTACATTGATCCTAGATCAAATCTCTCATTTTCTCTCTCTAAAGCTAGTACATGTATTTACTTCTACCCGTTACACTACACTTCTAAAGAAACCTCATTTACATTGAGGGGAATAGGTGAGAAGAGAATACAAAGAGTATAGAGGTGATAAGGCTGGACACGCAGGTCCAATTAATAAATCAAATTTATTACAACAATTTCTAAAATTGCCACACCCATCTAATATCCATCCGATATACATTATTCATGTATCGCAACCATGTATTCAAACAAGCATGTTATCAATCAATCTAATCCAATTAATTAATCTGATAATTAGTGATCATCCAATGTTCAAACAACGATTTGATTTTTGCTCGAGTCAAACTCGTTTTGCGAATAAGTACTCAAGTACGAATTCTTGAATTAAATTAAACTACAAAATTAAATCCAATTCAATTTGTATTTAATACTAATTCATTATTTAATTCCAAAATTAAATATTACACTTTTATTAACGAACCTTTTATGACTTAAATTCCAAATTTAATCGCAACGGGTCTCAAAGCCCGATAACATCTAATGTTTATTTAATTAAGTCCAATGGGCTTTTAATTAATTTCTATAAGGCGTGGACTTTTGGTCAACTCGGTCAAATCAATAACCAAAGTCCAATCGGGATTTACCCCATAAGCCCAGAAATCAATTTTGGCCCATTAGGCCCAATTAAATAATTAAGTGTTAGACATTATGTCCCATAGCGTCACTGTTTGTAAATGATATTGTATTATTGTACAAAATTAACTATGTGATAATG